>JAMXBC010000454.1:0-21890 GCA_024138005.1 Lumnitzera racemosa | reverse complement strand
GAAAAATTTCCGATTAAAATTCCATAGGTATATCTCAATACTCAAAGGGGCCTATCAAATATGTAATATAAGCATCAACTTTTTGCATAAAATAAACACTTAAAACTTGCCCTTGGTGTCATCAAAAAAAAGATTCTTTAAAAAAATTTAGTTAGGGGGGAAATTCTTTTCAAAAAAACCCAATTGACCCATACCTTTTAAAAAGGAAAAATTGGGCAAACCTTTAAAAAAAATTAGGCTTTTGAGGAATTTAGGTTTAAAAAAAAGGAAGGGTTTTTGAAAGAAAAAGTTTAAAAGGGTTTTCTTTCCAAAAAAATTTATTTTCTATTTACATATATGTAGAAAAACTAAAACTATTTCTCTTCCATATTTTAAACCTTAATTCCTCAAAAAGCTAGGATCTTTATTAGTTGCACGACCTTTAGTTATGTCAATTGATTATTGATGAATCTCATAACTAATTTTTGTAAAGAATCTTTGTTGATGACACAAGGACAAGTTATAAGTGTTATTGATGCTATTGAGTTGATGCTTATATTACATATGTGATAGGCGTTGAGTATTGAGATATACCTATGGAGATTCTAATCGGAATTTAGCGTATACCTAGTTAAGTTATAATATAGATAAAATGGATGTAAGTTTAAGTATCAATCTTAGAGAGAGGTAGTGTATGAGAACTTAATTACTAGTAGTTTTCTAAAGTATCCAATTACCTCACTTATCAATGTAAAGATGATTGTGATTAATTAGGAAATATGAATAAGATGTGGTAACATGGGAATTATAAAATAAATGAAAACAATAACGAAACTAAATAAACTAAACTAATTAACAAGTAAACATAAACAAACATGAATTAATTAAAATCAGGAAAGTATTTTCCTTAGTGAATAGTTATTATTTGCTCTTTAGTTCCATGTAACCTTTCGATTTCAATTATTCTCTAAACCATAGATATTCCTAACCTTTTTCCTAAGGAAATTGGATTTTAAATTAACAAGACTCACGTCTCAAATAATCCCTAACCTTAAAACCCTCTTTACCTACATCACTACTAAATAAAGCATCTCAAGATTGCATGAAGTACATTGATCTTGCTATTAGGTTTTCCTAATTTGTAGAAATCCAATATTTAATCTCTTAATGCATTGAAACTTTAATTACGTTTATTTATTAACTATAGTCCTCGTGACTTTACAATAAACTTAGACATCCTATTAGTAACCATGGTAAATACTAAAGGAAGACATTTTATTCGGTGTAATTAAATCATTAGAAAATAGTATCATAGAAAGAAAGAGTAATATTGCAAGAAGGAACTAGATTTCAATGATACTTACTAAAAATATTTCACAAAACAACATAATAAAAGAAGAAAGAAAATAAAGTGAGTGACTCCTAATAATAATCCTAAAATACAATTTTATTCTAAGGGCTCTCTTTGAAAACACTAGCCTAAGGGTCTGTATATAGAGATGTAGGGTTAGGTTTATAAAGAGAGACTTAACAAAATAAAAGATACACTGAATATTACATGCCTTAAAATGGAATATTTGCTTAAAAAATAAGAGATTCATTGAATATCATATATCCTAAAATAGAAGATGGATTGCAAGAATGGAAGATTCATTATCATATAGTGACCATGCCTTAGGTACATAGCTATGGTGGTTGGTTGTGTACTTATTTTTCGGACGAAAACTTCGAAATTGAAGAAATAACTCAACTAAGGGACCCCGAGTAGGAACATGGCTGTGGTTGTTCCTATACCTTGATTTCTTCTTCGTTTGTTGCTCCTTTGTTTGAAATTTCAATACATGTTTATTGTTTATGGGTATAGTCTTTTCTTAGGCCTTAAAATTCATCTAAAATATCTTCAAATCTTCCAAAGCTAGATCTAAAATCATTAATCTCTCTGAATTAAATGAAGCTTAATTCTATTCTTTACTCTATTCGTACCCGAACTTTCTCCACTTCATCCCGTGATCAATGCTTTCACTCCAAATTATTTCAAAAATGATTAAAAAGCTTTAAAACTTCACCAATAACACAAAATTAACTTAATTAACATTTAAAATAGTGTTAAAGAACCACAGAAAATATATACTATTTTTACGTTATCAAATTCATTGCATTTAACAGAGTTTGGAGATGGTTTCATTGCAAATTTATTGAAAAGACTGTCTTACCTAAGAAAAATTGAGCATTGTATTGACGTATTGCTAGGAGCAATGGTGTTGAATAAACCTACTAAATATATGAACCCAAAGGAGGTAAAGGAGCTTAAATAGTAGGTTGACAAATTGACTCATCACGAATATGTATGGGAGCAAGAGCATGAGTCCTCATTCTAACTCTTTCTCAATACCTAAACATGATGGGTTCTATTGGATGTATATTAATAGTTGGGCAATCAATAGTATCACTATTAATTATAGATATTCTATTTCATAACTAGATGAAATGTTGGATGATCTGCTCGAAGAGTAAATTTTTTTTCATCTTGATATAAAGTATGAGTATAAGAATATTAGAATGTAGTAATGGATGAGCAAAAAACAAAGTTCAACACAAAGCATAGGTTTTATGGGTGAATGGTTTTGCCTTTTAGGCTAACCAATGCATTAAGTACATTCTGAGGTCAATGAACTATGCCCTGCATGGCTTCATTTGTAAGTTTATTATTGTTTATTTCGATGATATCTTAATTTATAACATTAGTGTAAATAGTCAAATATAGTATTTGAGATCAATATTTTTGTTACTAGGTAAGGAAAAATTGTCTAGCAAGTTGTTTTCTTAAAATTAGTAATATTTGGGTGGTGTATTTGAGCTGATGTAGAGTGTCGAGTCCTATTTTGATTTTTTTAATTTATTTTATATTAAGCTTAGCTTGCTTAATATAAAATTCTCAACATTAAATTAACAAAACATTTTCTTTTTAAAAAAATGTTTTAAAAAATATTTTGAAAATAATTTAAGAGTTACCAATTAGTAAAACTGGTGAAAATGAGTTTAAGATTTTTGGGTGAAAAGACCTTAATTAGGTTACTAGTCCACAATCTTTTAAAATAATTAACTTTTCAGAAAATTAAACTAGAAAAATTGAGTTCAGATGCTAACCTATTAAGACAAAGACACCATATAGAAATTAAGAAAAGACTAATTAATGGACCTTTATTTTTATAATTTTTCTAAAAAGGTTGAAAAAATGCAAAAATGTGAAAATTCATGAAAGTGAAAATTTTTATGATTTTTCATTACAAATTTTATAAAGAAAAAAAAAAGAATTTATTTTTTAAACGGTTGCTACGAGGTAGCTACTTACTTACTATTCGAAATCAAATTGACTACAATTTCGATTGAAAAATTTTAGTTTTTGAAAATGAGCTAGGATTACATTGTTAACCATTTTATTTTTATTAAGAAAAACCTATGAGACCTAATTTTTATTCCTAATTAAAAAAAAAACCTTAAAAGACCTAATTTTCAAAGAAAACCACCTAAGATTTTTTTATTTCTCTAAAAACATAACTCAATGATAAAATGATTTTTTCTATTATTAAGGGGAAACCCTAAAAACACCAATTATAATGAAAATGTCTAAAACATGCGAGTTTTAGTGAAAAAGACATGCAAATATGCAATTTTAATTTAAAAAAATGAAAATTTTAACAAAAACATGAATTTTAATAAAATGTGTGATTTTTCCTAAAAATACTACAATCTTAATTCTAATTATGCAATTTCTCTAAAAATATTAAAAATGCAATTTTAGTATTGAAGATGCAAACATACTATTTTTATTCTGAATATGTAAAAATTACCAACAAATGGGAATTGACACAAAACTTTCAAAAGATTTGAGTTAGTAACATTCTATATAAAGATTTTGTCATCCAATTTTATTGAAAAACCAATATAACGTATAGAAAAAACTAACAAATAAATAAATAAATCAACAATCAAATAAATGACCAATAATTGCAACAAACTAAAACTAAAATCAAGGACCAACATCCAAATTAGATTTGGGTCCAGACTAGCACTTGTATAGGTTAGAGTCGAGTTGAGTCGTGGGTTCCAAGTTGATTCGGATTTAGCGCAAAGGAAGAAGATGCATGGCAAGCGAAGGCTTTTAACAATGGCTTTTAGGGGTTAAATCGAGTGGGTATGTGCAGATTCATGTGATTTTAAATGAAGATAACGGGTTTAGTAGAAGAGTTTTGGTGTTTGGTGGCTATTTAAGTGGTGTTTGTAAATGGGTGATAGCAGTGGTTGTTTGGTGTAAGAAGGGGAGATTGATAAGGCTTGCTATGGTAGAGTCGAAAGTGTTTGGTCTATGGTTATTGTTGGGTTCGGTATATGGTGTAGACGGTGGTTGAGGTCGACAAAGAGGGTCAAGGTTTGGTATACGGATTTGGGTAGTGTAGGGTTGTAGTTGGAAGTTAAGGTGTTAGTAGAGGATGGTTCGGGAGAAAGAGGAGGTCGAGGTTTGGTAGTCGCAAGTGTGGGTTTACTGAGTTGGGTTGGGGTTCGGCTTGATGGTTTTCGATGGATCTATTGCTGGTTACAGGAGCAATGTATACGAAGATGAGGCATTCGGTGACAGTTAGGTGAAGAGTTGTTAACTGGGGTTGGGGCTTAATTGTTATGTTGCTGGTTATTGTGTAAATCACATGGGTTTGGTTATGAGTGGTTACAAGAGAGTGGTCGGGTGTGGGCAGCCACTGCATGAATGTGTGTTTGACGGTGAAGATGGGGATAGGCAGTTGGGTATGACTTAATCGAGTTTTGTGCTTCTATAGTATAGATTGTGGAAAAATGTACTAAAATGGGGTATCTTGAAAAATTTTTACGAAAGTAGTTTAATGAAGGCGTGCGCGAAGTAATTAGTTTTCCTAACTGAAGGTTTGTTGTGTGCGCGTACCTTTTATATTTATATGGAAGGCATATTCTTTAGGTGCACCTTCCTTGTAATTAGGAAGGCGCATGTTAGGAACGTGCATTCCTTGTAATTGTTAAGGTGTGCTCCTGGCATGCTCCTTCCATTCACCTATATATACCCTAATTTCAGTATTTGGACTTCATTCTCACCTCCTCCAATTTCATAAAATCCTTAAAACCTCTAATATTCTCCCTTAGAGTGATAATTAGGCCCTATTTTTTCTCTTCGAACAACAGCGATACCTTTTTTTTCTCAATCCATTTATAAATAACCATTAGCAATCTTTGTTTCATAATAATTTTTTTTAAAATACACATTACGTTGTATTTACAATTATATTTACATGATAAATTGTGTAGTGTTCATATTTTCTTAATATGCATGTTGAATTTTGTTTATTATTAATAATTTTTATAGTTATATAAGTAGTGGTGGTTGCGTAAAAAAATATATATGCGACTCATACATTTTATGTGATTTTATCGATGTATTAGTTTCACCCCACTAAGAAATAAAATCGTGTAAAAGCTTATAATTATAGTGTGAAATTATAGTGTATGATAAGTTAGCTCACCTAAAAGTATAATTGTATGAGTACGATGAGATGTTCCACCAAAAAGTGAAATTATGTGGGTGCGATGAGACACTTCACTAAGAAATGAAGTCATATAGGAGTTTACTGTTATAGTGTATGATAAGATGCCCCACTCAGAATTGAAATTGTGTAGATGCGATGAGATGCTCCACCGAGAAATGAAGTTGTACGGGAGTTACTGTTATAGTATGAAGTTATACTGTGCAGTTATAGTATGTGTTAAGATGCCCTACCGAGAATTAAAATTGCATAAGTACGATGAGATGCTCTACCAAGAAATGAAGTCGTATAAGAGCTTATTGTTATAGTGTGAAGTTATAATGTTTGATAAGATGCCCCATCAAGAAATGTAATTGTGTGGTACGATGAGACACTCAATTGAGAAATGAAGTCATATAGGAGCTTACCCTTAGAGTGTGTGATAAAATGCCCCATTGAGAATTGAAATTATGTAGGTGTGATGAGACACCCCACTTAGAAATGAAGTTGTGTGAAAGCTTACTATTATAGTGTGAAGTTATAGTGTTTGATAAGATGCCTTACCAAGAAGTGAAATTGTGTAGGTGCGATAACACGCCCTACTGTACTACTTTCGTAAAATTTTTTTAGGACACACCATTTTGGTACATTTTTCCATAATCTATACTATAGAAATACAAAACTCAAATTAATTTTTTGTGTATGTAGTGTTCATCACATTTCTTAATCCAAAACTAATATTTAGCATAAAAATTTTGAACCTTCTTGGTTTCAAATCATATTCAATCACTACAGATAAAGCAAAGATTTTTGTTTTATCAAAACTCCAGTCAATTACAATTAATGTTGATCTTTTTCAAATTTGAACTTTTCAATACTACCTTCGTAATCTTTTATCTTAATCTAATAAAAAATAATGAAGATTTGATAAGGTTCGATCAAGATTCAAGCTTAGCCGGCCTCCACCTTCATTTTTGCATTAGCTGTTGAAGAAGAAACCCTCACCCTAAGTTTTGTATTTCTATAGTACAGTTTGTAGAAAAATGTACCAAAATGGCATGTCTTGAAAAAATTTTACAAAAGTAGTATGTAGTGTTCTCCACATTTCTTAATCCAAAACTAATATTTAGCATAAAAATTTTGAATCTTCTTGGTTTCAGATCATATTCAATCACCATAGATAAAGCCAAGATTTTGTTTTATCAAATCTCCAATCAATCACAATTAATGTTGATCTTTTTTAGATTTGAACTTCTTGATAATACCTTCGTAATCTTTTATCCTAACCAATAAAAAATAATGAAGATCTAATAAGGTTTGATCAAGATTCAAGCTTAGCTAACCTCCACCTTCATTTTCGCATTAGTTGTTGAGGAGGAAACCACACGCCTCAGGAAAAATGTACCAAAATGGCATATCTTGAAAAAATTTTACAAAAGTAGTATGTAGTGTTCCCTACATTTCTTAATCCAAAACTAATATTTAGCATAAAAATTTTGAATCTTCTTGGTTTCAGATCATATTCAATCACCATAAATAAATCCAAAATTTTGTTTTATCAAATCTCCAATCAATCACAATTAATGTTGATCTTTTTCAAATTTGAACTTTTCAATAATACCTTTGTAATCTTTTATCCCAATCTAATAAAAAATAATGAAGATTCGATAAAGTTCAATCAAGATTCAAGCTTAGCCGACCTCCACCTTAACGTACCACACTAGCGCAATGCATACGGATAGATAGAACTTGGGATCTACCTCTCTCTACCCTAAGATTAAGTCCCTTACTATCAGCACTAATGGTCAATCCTCAAATATTGATGCATTTAAACTAGTTTATTCTGTTTTATCTGGGCCTAACTTTACCTTTTACTTTCAAACTCAAGCCTAGTCTATCTTAAGTTATTTTTAAAGTGACCCAAAATGCTCATGCCAAATAATAAATCCAAGTCTTATTTTAGTTAGCTTAATTAAAATTATTTTACAATCCATATTTCAAATTGAATAAAAGCTAATTTTATGAACTCAAATATTTTATTAGACTTGAAATATTTTCTAATGAAGCTCAATTTTAAAGACTTCGAATTTACTAAACTTCATGTATATTTTATACTATCGCTTGATTCGACCCTAAATGATTTGTTGACTTGACTCGAACTCTTTTGACACTTTATTTTTTAAATTTTTATTTTTTTAATTCTTTTAAACCTAACCTAAAATAAATAAATAAATAAATAAGGAGGTAAAAATAGGGTATTTAAATAAAAAAGCTTTGAGCCATAATTGTGTGGTCTATACTAAAATCAATTTTCTATTTATGTAGTTTCTATGATTTAGCTTCCTTTATTAGACATATTGTTAGCTCCATTGATTAAGCTAACTAAGAAAGGAAAGGAATTTCGATGGAATGGGAAGGCTCAATAGAGTTTCTAGATGATTAAAGAGAAGTTAATGACAACTCAATTTTGATTGTTCCTAGTTTTAGACTTTTAAGCAGGAGAGTGATGCCTGATGATAAAGACAAAGAATTGTACTCATTGGTGAGAGCATTGATAATATGGCAACAATACTGGTTTTAAAGAGAGTTAATCATATATACTAATAATGAGTCATTAAGGTATATAAAGGATAGAGCAAGTTGCACAAGATACACACTAAGTTGGTGGAATTCTTAAAGAGTACTATGTTATCAAATATAAGAAGGAAGTACTAATGTGGTTACAAGCACATTATCCTAAAGGTATTTACTTATCTCTACTCTATAATTTAGATTGCTTAGATTTTAATTAATGACTAAGTCATCCTAGCATGATACACAATTCGCACCAATGAGGTTAGATGCTTAGATGGTTCTATATTTATAGTTTATTACCATGTAGATGGATTTTCACTTAAAATGGGTAAGTTATGTGTACCTAAGGGTTAGTTAAAGAGTTATTAGCAAAGGAGGCACATATTGATGCACTGTTAGATCACTTTGAGGTGATAAAAATTACTATAGTTGCTAAAGGAGCATTTCTACTAACCTTAAATGAATAGTGATGCATGTAAGGACTAAACATAAGGCATATGGGTTGTACTTACCATTACCCCGTCCATCTACACCATAGGAGGGCAATACTATGAACCTTGTCTTGGGATCACATAAGATTATACAAGAGAAGGATTCAATCATGGTAATAGTGGATCAAGTTGGCAAAATGTCTTACATTGTCTAATGTTATAAAACAAACAATACTATTTTTATTGCTAACTTTTTTTTTTTTTTAGATTTTTAGACTTTATGGAGCTTTTAAGAGCATAGTTTTAGACAAAGACATGAATTCTTAAGTTTCTTTTAGAAGACCTTATGGAAGAGACCTAAACAAAACTATTGTTTAGTACTGCCTACAATCTGTAAATAAGGCTGTTAAGGGGACTTTTACTTTATTAAGGGCTATAGATGAGAAAAATCTTATCGATTAGGATCTATGTTTACCAATCATGGAGTTTGTATACAATAGATTTGTATACAATAGATCTGTATACAATTGTACTAGGTAGACACCATTTGAGATTGTTTACAAGTCCAATTCATGAGTTCCTATGAATATGCTCTACTTGTACCAACTTCAAGGAGGATAGCTTGAGTGGCTTTAAAAAGGCTCAAGAAATCTAAGGATTAAAGAAGAATAAGAGTGTCAAAAAAAGCAGGTTGGCAAACAACATAAGTAACGAAGTAAAGGGAAGAAGCCGATGCATTTACAACCTAGGAATTTGGTCTAGATTTGTCTTAGAAATGAGAGATTTCCAAGTGCTAGAGCTTAGAAGTTCATACCAAGGGTAGGTAAAACGTTTAGAGTTCTTGAAAATATCAATAATAATGGTTATAAATTAGACCTACTTAGAGACTATGGATTGTCAGCAACATATAATATGTTTAATGTTTCATCTTATGTTCTAGAGGAAAAGGTAAAGCACGTTCAAAGATTCAAATGCAAATCTACTATAATATTAGGACAATGCTTGGGATTAGATGCCTAAATGACCTATAACCAGAGACAGAGCTAGAGGCACATTGAACTTTACCTAAAGAGTGTTTTTGGGGATCATGGTAAGGGGATATGAAGTTCATTTTAGTGTTTTTGGTGATCATATATTGTTGATGGCAAGTTTAGAAGAAGCAAGAAGTGAGGTACATTACATGAAGCCAAGATTTGCTATACTGGATGATAACCTATAGGTTTGAGCAGGATTAGACCTTTTATAAAAGGACCAAAGTATATAGTTGATCATAAGACTACTTGAAGTAGATTTCATCTAGATAGTCTTAACCATTTAAGCATGCTCTAGACATTTTAGCGAACAAAATGCTAGATGTTATATGACCTTAATTAGTTTGGACTATTTACCAACACTTCAAACTCCTTAGACATCAGGAACATGTAAGGTAGTTACCCTAATGACATGTTCCTAAGCATTCGCACATGTTTTAAACTCTTCATATTTTCATAATTTGTAGTGTTAAGTTTGTTACTTTCCTTAATTGCATTTTAATTTTAACTAATTACAAATTGTTAACCCTTTATCATGAATTGATAGTAGTTTTTTGTGAGACACTAAGATGGTGAATGACCATTCTTTTGATTGAGGTATGTCAACCAAACCTTAGTTCTAATCAAATAATTAATTTATAATTGAATTAAACCATTTCTTTCATTCATGCATAATATTGAGTTAGGCTAAGTGTTGTTGGTGCATAATCTCTACTAAGAAGTCATTCACATTCCCTAATCTACAGAAAATCCTAAATTTTAAACCATAAGTCCTTTTAGTCTTGTGACCAATTGATTGTGAACCGGTGGTAGTCAGAGTCTATGGCATCAAGTATTCTGTAAATTTATGCTGCTATCATCATCCGGGTGGTACCCTTCCACCATCTAGATATAGGCCTTAAACTGCAAGGATTAGGTCTACCATTTGAACCGCACGTTATTTCGTGTGGACAATGTCTATAATTTCTACAGATCAACACAAGGGGTCAACAACTCTCTAAAGTTCATCTTAACTTCACCTTTGTTGGCTCGAAGGACTAACTTGATCATGCGTGAACATCATCCTCCCTTGAAATAAACAAGGGATTGATCTTTATACTCATCAAGCACATACGGATAGGATTCATCAAGTAACTTATAAAACAAATTTGGGATTTAGGTAATTAGGCCTATGTTCAAGGGATTCCTATCATCATTATTCTTAAGAAGAGCATGTGGTTAGATCGATCGTCATGAGAGATATAAGATGGTCATAAACTGCTAAAATGTTGAAAGCATTAAACGTGAGAATGGCCAAAATGTCAAAAACAAAGTTTATGTACCATAAACCCTCAACCCAAAGCAATTGGTGGACAAAAGAATTACCTGAGTAGCCATCCAAGGCTTGACAGAAGATATTTATAAGGTCATCCTGTAGAAGCCATCAAAAGCTAAAGTGAATATGTATATATATATCTATTCAATTCAGGAGGGGAGATATTGATAAACAATGATTATGTTTCGTACTTGTTGAATTTTACTTTTTCTTGGAGTAGCAGTTTTACCTTAATATACTTTTACCCAAAACATTATCCCTTTAATATTTTTTATTATTTGCCATAATTCTCATTTTTTGTATGCAAGATCCATCTCTTGTGACACAATCAACGTCACTGGATTTACAGTGAGTCATTATTTTAGACTCGGGGTGCATCTTTCCTTGCATCCACGATTTTATTTTGGCTACATTCTTGCTTATACCCGAACTTAGTGTGGGAGTGGGCTGATTTAATGTAAATCAGGTCAGTTAATTGCTATGCTGTTAGACACCTTTATGCTCCGGAGAACGAAGCAAACCCCATTTACTTTGCTGGAATAAAGATGTAATGTAATAGTTATTACTTAGAAATAGAATATAAATGTAGTAAATAATAAATTAATATTAAAATATTATCTATTTTATAATTTTATTGAGAGCTTTTTGGGAATAAAAAAAAGAATTCTAGTATTGAATAACTATTTATAGATTTAAGATTTAAATAGCTAGTCAATATTTTCTATAGTAGAAATTTCTTATGGAATTGTTAATATAGCATAAATTATAACTAGAAAAATATTATAGTTTTCGCATAACAGTGGAGTAAACGAAAAATAGTTAGTTGGTGCCCGGCTTGTTTTTGATTCAGCCATTAACGTAATCATGCCCACTAGTCTATTCCAAATATTTATTATGCATTAACATCTCAAAGTTTCGCAGCTTTTTGGTTTGAGTCATTTATCCGTGTGACTTTTTTTACAGTTTTATGTTATATTCATAAATCTAAGTCAATTTAATGTGAAAATATAATAAATGCAATAATTTTTAATGTTATCAGATAAACAAAATAAAAGATTGTTACTCAAATTGATATTCATATTATTAAAAATTACCAATATTTTTAACCAACATCTCGTACTAAATTTCTGAACTTTTTCAATCAACAATTAAAATAAGAATTGAGATAACACAACCAAGTGGAAAATGAAAAAAAAAAAAAATAGGAAAAGAAAACTTGTGGGAATTATATGAAAAACAAAAGGAAGGAAAACGAAAAGCAAAATTCCATTCAATTGGTAGGAGTTGGACAAGATAATTAGAATTGCAATGTGTTTACTGCTCCATCAGAGAGAAAAGTTATGATGATATTAACTTGCGACACGGAACTTACTGGTCTCCACCAAGGTCTTGTTGTAATATTACTTCTACGTAATAATTTCCTCATAAGAAATTGATGGCTCCGTTGCGAACCGTGAAAAAGGAATTTGACATTTATGGTAATGGAACCCACGCCGACTAGGAAGCTTGTGCACGACACATCCCCCGCACTACTACTGAGTTATTTTCTTTTGACTCTTAAAAAAATTTCACTAATTTTCTTCTTATTCATTTTTTTTTTTTTTTCTTTTTGAAGATCCTAGCTAAGCAATTGCACCCAGTACCAGTACACCAATGTAGACGCATTCTCCGTCAGATGTATTGTAATATGTACTAATAATATATATTTTTTTTGGAATTTACATTATCAGCATATATTTTCTCTGAATTTTATTTATCTATTTAGATATTAACACGTAGAAGAAATAAGATCAGATTGTAATAGGATGGATTTAATCATTTATTTTATCGTTTATTTAATATCTATTCAATTTAAATAGTTAATAATTTAGATGTAATAAATATCAAATCAAAATTTTCATGTAGACCAAATAAAAGAGTAATAAGTCAGCGTCGCTTTCCAGTATCACCGTCTTGTAGCCATTCATGTGCCGGTATGATTTTCACATTTTTGTAATAGTGAATTTTATTCTTCACATGCAGTAAAAAATAAAAAAAAAAGGAGGGAGAGAGAAAGAGAGAAAAAGAAAGAAAATTATTCTTCATAAGCAATTACAGCGTCGGACAGAAACAGGGGAGATTTTTATCCCAAAGAAAAGTTGCATTTATAGCGAGAAGGAGCACATGATAATAAAACGTACAGAATGCATATGGAATCCAAGACACCATGTCATTATGAAAAGGAGAAAGAGAACATAAATCACACTATGCATGGAAAATAAAAATGAATGCATATACAACTAAATAAAGCTACATCGATTCTACGTTCCAAGTTTTCTATTAATTGTGGATGGTGTGACCAACTCCAGGGCTATGTCCAGGATTCGTGGGTCGAAAAGCATCTAAAAAACCCTCCATCTCCTTCCTTACAGCGTGAAAATTGCTCGGCCTTATCGAGCCATTATCTTCGAAATTCGATGTCTTTCTGGTATTCAGATTTCTTCCTTCTCTGAGCATAACTTCATCATCAGCCAATGTTAGCATTAAAAGGACGAAAACAATGCAACTCATGAAGAATCTAGCCATTGCCAATGATGCAGTAATATATAATCTCACTCTCCAGCTAGGTGTATAAAACTGAACCAAACAAGCTTAAAAGGCTAGGTGGTGCTTGAGAGTTAAGAGAAGGGATGCATATAACCTTCACACTTCTAGGGGCATATAAAGAAGCGAAAAAGGTGGCGCATGCATGTTAGCCCAACACCACCCCCCACCCCCCCAAACATTGAGGAAGATTCCTTTCCATTTGTATGAGAACCAGAATCCGCATTTAAATATATATATATATATATATTATAGCTTGACGATGGTTTTTTGTTTCTCCTTGAACTGCGTGCTTGCGCACAACCTTTCTGAGGTAACTGTGTCGGGTTTTTTATTGGAAAAAGGCACAACCATAACCAACGACCCTTGCAATCTGAAAGGGTTAATTATAGAAATATAAAAAAAACAAACAAAAGCTCATACCATTATAATAATGATAATAATAATAAAACTAGTATTAATATTATTATTAGTAGTAGTGGCAACACTAACACCAACACCACTACCACCACAATATGCAAAAATTGAAAATAATAATACAAGGATACTTATATCTTTTCAATTTTTGTATATTTGTATTATTATTGCTATTAATTTAATTATAATGTTATGATTTTTAAAATATTTTTACTTTGCATACGGCATACCTATATATATATATTAAATAGATTCTCTAAAATACATTAGATAAACATATAAAATTAGTAATTGAAACTATTTAGATATTAATATCTTATGATATCATGATAAAGTCATCTTATTTTTCTAGTTACATATAACTAGAGTTTAGCGGAAAATTTTTTTCCGAACTAGTATATTTTTTTACTTTCCTTTCATTCACATAATCTCATTTCACTATAAAAAATGTTACTTCGTCATTTAAAAAAGGGAAAAAAAAAGGTCTTAAAAGTGAGTGAACAGGCGGATACGAAATTAGCCTATATGTAAGGGAAAGAAATAATGCTGCAAGCGTATGTAAAGTAAAAACCCAATAGTTCAAGCTTTATCCCCAACTGAAAGGGAAAACACTATATGAGATATACAAAGTGTAAAATTACGAAAACTCAAGTTTATGTAAGAGAAAAACAATAATAGCATGGACATAAAAAGTGGAAAAACTTAAAAACTATATTATATATATCTATTTTGTGGTCAAGAAAAATTATTGATGAGAATGGCATGACCATGCAATCAAAAGAAGTCATAATTGACTCGGTGACATGGAACAAAACTTTCTCATTAAGTTGGTCATCCCCCAAATTTTTTTGCTAACTTGGTCTTAAAGAATTAGTATTAATATTTAAATAAAAATTGTTCGATTTACTTTAACACCATATATATAGGTATAACGTGTTGTGATCTTAAATTAGGGTAAAAATTGCAAATATAAATTTTGGTGAATTGAAAATATACCTCCTTGTATTTGTTCAATCTATACCTAGTTCCCATCTTTGAAAATGGGCTTTTAGCCCTCTAAATATTGAAAAATACATTTTGTATGGATAAAATAACAAAGAGAGCCAAAAAAAAAAAGAAGAACAAAAAATAAAATAACATTGAAAAAATAATTAAAAAGTAAAATGGAGGTTCTCCTTTTATTCTAATTTTATTTAATATTTTAAATTTTAGCCAATTTTCTTGTTATAATGCTAAAATAATTATTTTAGGTCTACAAGCACGTTTTATATATAAAAAGGGCAAGCATGCATAAAACAAACACAAAAGAAATTATTTACAATTTGCTTATATTAAAATTGATACTTCATAGTGTTCCTTTCTTTGAATTGAGAAAAGTGGTTTTACTAGTGACGAACATTATAACTGGCTGGTCCAGTACAAGAGAGACAAAGGAACGACCCCTAGCCGAAATATCCGAACACACAGAAAAACAGAAAAGAAGTTTATGTCTTGCCATATTTGGAGAAAACCTGAATGATTTCACCGCACATACTGATTAGCAACTATATCAAGGACCGGCAAACAAACATAATTGACAGGCCTCATAATGTCACGTAATGTTTATGGTCTGGAATCCGATCGGCAAGCGCATACATACCTACATACCTTCATACCTACATACCTACATACATACATATATATATATATATATATATATTTAACTTCACCTAAAAATGTATAAAGATTTTAATTTAGGTTTTCAAATGCCTCGGGAAAGAGAATATTTGAGAAAATGCAAATACTCTTCATAAACTTTGACATATAAAAAGAGTTTGACTTGCCTTTCTTCCCATTACACTAGTAGTTGAATCCTTGGACTAGTCACAAGCGAATAACACATCACAAATGCCTACAACTGAAAAAGTAAAAAAATAAACTAAACTTGATACACAATGCTACAAACACATGTATGTATTATTCAATGATTAGATCGCATACACAATATATCAATGAATCATATACAATTAATGCATAAAAAATATCATTAAAACCAAACATCATAGGGTGCTCATGACCTACCTTCCCTCCCCCACCCCTTCTCCCCCTCTCCTCCTGCACCCCTGCGCTACCCCAACCCACTCTAAACATATAATGTATTTTACATATAATACATACTATGGTATTAAGATCCATCATGATGGGTCATAACACTCATGCATTCATAAGTTCATGAGTCATTTAGATCTAGTTGCGTCTCTCAATATGCAACTCTAATAGGGATATCATCTCATATCATTAAACAAGTATCCCTTAGGGATCTACTACTAAGCCCTCATGTCAAGCTAAATACAACTAATAATCAAGTTATTAGTTGGATATGAATCAATTTGATTTCTTAACTAACCTATCAAGCTTAACTAACACATACGCATCATGTACCTAACAATTAAAGCAACAAATCATCTTAATCCTTTGCTTAAATCAATCTAAATCAAACTTTTAAGTAAAACCTCTATCTCATCTTAACTTAACACTATGTAAAGGTAACTTAAAGTCCTCCTTAGTATACGTCCCTAAGGGATGTGAAAGTTGAGTAAAGATTGGAATTTTCTCAAGGATGGATTATTATGAGACATGAGTGAAGAATCAAAGTTGAAAAAGTCAAAAGAAAAGGAGTTTTGAATCTCTATAAGGCAAGGCATCTAGATGATAGCTGTTAGCATCCAGATGATAGCTGTTAGCATCCTAATGGTATCTAAAAGCATCTTGAAGTGAGGCATAAAATCATCCCTTATCCTTAAAATATAACTAGCATCAAATGGTAGGGAATTGCCATTTGAATGCCATGCATCAGGTCCATATGCACAACTTCGATTAGATCCTCATTTTTCCACTTAAAACCTAAGTTCCTTCCTATATGAATTTCACCAAAACATGAGGCTACTTCAATCCTAACAAAATTCCTAACTCACAATGCATAATTTCAACACAAAACTCCATAATTAAGCTTCCACTACTATGGAAACCTACTCAAAACTTGATAAAAAAGAGAAAAGAAAAAGGATACTTATTTGAATGATTGATACACTGTTAGAATCTTATATTTTGAGCTAAATCCAAATGAGAAGCTAAAAAAGAATTAGATTTTCGATTTGTTTCAATCTAAAGCTCAAGACAAACCATAATGAAATGAGGTAATCTCATCATATACAAAGTAGAGACTGGTTTTCCCTCTCTACCTTAGCTTTATCTCGCAAAATTGATTCATTCCTTAAGCCTAACTTAAGTAGATAGAAGTTAAGGAGTCTGAAATGAAGAAGGGGTTTAGGAAGGATATTGGGGATATAAAAATACTATGTCTTTTCTAATTTCTTGGTTATTACATCCTTGCCCCCTTTCAAAAACTTTTGTCTTTAAATGTCATCTAAATCTTGAAATGAGTACTTTCTCCTTTTTCTTCCTCTACCTCCCAAGTTGCTTCTTTGTTGGTTTGATCATTTAATCGTACTTTATATATCTTATAATTCACATCTTAAAGATCTGCTTCTCAATATTCACAATCTTGGTAGGTCTCTCATTTACTCTTCAACTTTCTATCTTTTAAATGCCGTTTTTCTATTCGCCTCGTAGTTCGTTGATCCGTATACCTCTGTCTTACCTCAAGGGTAGATAACACATGCTCCCCTTATCTTGAACAAATTCCAACCATACATCTCATCCAATGTACAACGTATTGCCAACTTGATATTTACTAGATTTTTATCTCATGCTTTGCTCATCATCTAACTTCAACAACATATAATTTTAAAAGTTCTAAAGTTTTACACCTCAAACACTAATAGCATGCACCACTCGAATCATTTGTTACTTCTCCTTTTGTTTGTACCCAACTTAGTCTTATTAAGTGATTAAGGATGTGATTGCTATCGTTAGTAATTTATGTACTTCTTAACTCATTTAGTGGAGTTTAGCTAATATCGTTAGTTTCATGTTAATCCTTCCCATTATTCAATTTATTAGTTTTATTAGTATTTAGTTGAATATTTATACTCTTTAAAACCTAACATAATTAACATACAAATGAGGTTGGGAAATGTCAACATAATATTAATTCGACTGACCAAAACTTGAGTGACAACTTGACTCAGCTTAGATTGTCAAACTTAATGTAACTTCTATTAACTTAACATAACTGAGATGATGCCATTACATAAGAAGAAAGAACCATCCATCAATCCTAATGTAGGTGTACCTATTGCAAGCTTCCTCAAATCTTTTGATCTTGTTTCTTAGATTAGCCTTCCATTCCACATTCCAATTTTTCATTTATTATTACTAATAAACTATTCATATACCCCAATTTTCCTTTAGGCAAATACTATTTCTTATGCATAATTGCTCACCATGTAAGGTCTGGTGAAATAGTCTTTAGATGATACATTTTGGGAAATAGTTTCTCATATTTTTCTCCATCTTTGATAAGCGTTTGTCCTTTTGTTTAACTTTTCCTGAAGTATTTTTGTGATTGTCCTTGATTTTACAAATTTAACTTATGCATTTTAGTGGGAACAAGCTTAACCAATCCTATCTCATCCTCCATTCCACCTTTTTCACCAACTTTAGCTCTAATTATATTATGTACTAAGGAACTTCCATGGACTAACTAAGCTAGTTGATATGATGCACAACCAGAGTAGTTTAGTTACTCTTCACCAGACCTTACTCAAGGGATTGGATAAGAGTAGGGTAAACTTACAAAGAAGATAAGCTTAAGGAAAATACAACATTTTGTAATGATGATCAACTATTGTAGTTTACAATACAATGGGTATTTATACTTGAAACTTTAAGACAACCCATAAGCTAGGACAATTTACAAAAATGGATACATTACCATAAATAGAAAAGTACTAAAAAGGATATATAAGGAAATGGGAAAATTTATAAAATATAAGAGGAATATGTCGCCTACATCTGTATAGGTATAGATGTCAAAGGATGCATGTTGTGGCTTGAGTGGGTATAGCTTCACTAGGTAGAACCGAGGTTAAACTGGCTGGTAGTTCTAGGCTAGCTTGGCACGAGGACCTCGACTATGAGTCCTGTAAGTAATCGGGTGTCATCAAATGGTTCTTTAAGACACATCGGTATACAATTAGGCTCCTTTTAGTTAAGGTAGCTAAGATTTTAGACAAGCTTGCTAAGTTATTGGAGAAGTTGCCTGGATCATGTCAATAGTCCATAACAAAGGCTAAAGTGTATGGCTTAGGACAATTGGAAAGTTAGGGAAAATTGAGTTTGGACAATAGCTCAGACTCCTTGGCATTAAGAAGGGAAGTAAGGATTCACTTAGCCATACCCTCTAATACTCTAGCTCAACTTAGGTTAAGGGTCTAGCTAATTAATTCCTATCATCAAGCACTTAAACGTACTACAACAGGATATGCTTGGAGCTCTTAAATAATCAATCAACCCAAGCTTTTCTATGATCTTTTAACCTAAGTCTCTCTAAGATCCATTACCTAAGTAGTTCCACGATCCTTGAATTGAAGTACTTTTAGGATCCAAAACATAAGCTCCTTAGAGATCAATCGACCTAAACTCCAATACCACTTTAACCGTAATGCCTTAGAACCTAGGACAAGATAACCCATTACGTATCTCTAGTATCCCATTACATGTTAAAGCACTAAATACTCTAATACAGTCTCCAAGATCATCTATAATTCTTGTCAACAATGTAATGATAACGCATCCCCATGTTTCCTACAAACTAAATGACTCATAGGCAAAACATTCTACTCACAATCATTTCTCATAACAAAATTTCTACCTCCCATAACTACTTAACCTATTGATAAGACTAATAAACATCCATTCTCAAAAGCTACATGTCATCCATCATCATCATCATCATCATCCAAAAGGAGTTCCTACTTGCCTCTCTTCCCATTCTATTAATAGTAAAATCTCTAAACTTATCAGAAACAACTAACACATCATGAATACTTGCAGTTGAAAAAGGAAAAGAATGAGCCAAAACTTAATACATAATGTCATAAACACAAGCATATGGCATTCAATGATTAGATCACATATACAATGCATCAATGAATTATTTATAATTGATGTATCATATATATCATTCAACCACTTTAATTATCTTCAATTTAGTATGACAAATATCAAATGGGTGCTCATGACCTTGCCATACTATAGACATGTAAGATATATTATAAATATATATATAAAACCATACACTTATAATACTTACATATTACAATGTTGGGAACTACCATGATGGATCCCAATACTCAAGAGCCTATAAGTCACCTAGATCTAGTTACATCATCTCAATGTACAACACTGCTAGGGATATGTTTACATATTGACAAGTAGGTGATATCTAAGGATCTACTACTACAAGCTCCTAGATTGAGCCAAGCACAACCAGTAATTAAGTTATTAGTTCGATATGAATTAGTCTAGTTTCTTCACTAACCTATTAAGCACAACCAACAAATAAGCATCATATACCTAAAAAGATAAATCGAATCAACTATGAAATCCAGATTGCACAACCTAGCAATTAGAATAAAAAACTCATCCTAGTCATTTACTTAAATCAATTTTTTAAGTGAAAACCCAAACTTGTCTTAACTTAATACTACTTAAAGGTAACTTAAAGTCCTACTCAATCTAGGTTCCTAAGGGATGCTAAGGTTGAGTAAAGATTGGAATTTCATCTAGGATGGATGATTAGGACACTTAAGTAAGGAATCTAAGTAGAAAAAAATCAAATGAAAATGGTTTTGGAAGCTATACTAGCTAAGGCGTATAGATGGTAGTTATTAATGTTCGAATGCTAAGCTTAAAATATACCTACTGTTCCAATGGTAATTGAATGCATCTTGATTCTTATCTAAAGAAGTCACGATGATAGGCTTAAAATCATTATTCCCTAAAACATAACTAGTGTTCGGATGGTAAGGAAATAACATTCAAACAACATACATAAGGTCCGCATGCACAACTTCAATTAAATCCTTATTGTTCCACTTAAAACCCTAGTTCCTTCATAAATGAATTTTACCCACATATTAAGCTACTTCAATCCTCAAAATACCTAACTCACAATGTACAATCTCAGCTCAAAATTTAATATTCAAACCATTACTACCATGAAAACCTACTTAAAACTTGATAACAAGAGAAAAGTTAAAGGATACTTATTTGACTGATTACTAGAGTTCTAAATCCAAGATTTTGAGCCAAAACCAAATGAGGAGTTGGAAAAGAATTAGATTCCATATTCATTTTAGTATAAAATTAAGATAAACTTCAATAAAATGAGGTAATCTCATCAAATAGAAAGTAAAGATGGGTTTTCCTTCTCCCCCTTACCTTTATCTCATAAACTTATTGGATATCTTAAGTTTTACTTGAGTGGACATATATCAAGGAGTCTAAAATGAAGAAGTTAGGATAAAGGAGGATGAGAAGAGATTAAGAGGGCTTATAGGGGGTAATAAGAAGTAAGGCTTTAGGATAATGGGGGTAGGGTTTTAGATGAAAAGGGGATAAAATACTTTTATGCTCATCTTTTTAAATAAGAATTTTCTTTTTTAATTTCTTAGGTTTTACATTTTGACTATAATTTTTTTTTTTTTACTTTTCCTAAAGAACGAACTTGCATACAAGGAGGCAACATTTTTTTGCAATAAGCTATTGTAAAGAGATAATTCTCTACATAATTTGTCTACTGTAGGACCACTCTCTAAAGTTTTATTAGGGCAATATTCACTATAAAAATAAGACATAAAGAACTATGGTCAGAAAAAAAGTGGCTTACTGTGGGAACTCTCATTGCAAAAAGTCACTTCTTACGAGGCAACCTTTCTTATGAAAAATTTTATTCTTTTTCTTTCTATATTTGAAATTCCAACATATTTTTTTTTTTAAAGAAATTATAGCTACACTACCATAATACTAATTTTTCCAAATCAATTGTAGTTTTGTCCAATTCAAAATT
>JAMXBC010000453.1:0-21899 GCA_024138005.1 Lumnitzera racemosa | reverse complement strand
TAAGAGGGATAAAAAACAAGCAACATTACACAAAGGAATAATACATGCATTAAGTTTATATTTAGTTAATTTTGAATAGAAAATGGGGGATGTGTTTGTATGACTTTTAAGCATGTGATATGCATCTGTATCGATATCCTAGCCAACTTAGCAACCATCTAGTTTAGTCGACTACAAATTTAGGCATCCAAAGAATATTTTCTAGGAACTTAGCAAATATTGCAGCATAGCAAAACTACGGAGTGTAGTTGAATTTTTGGTCAATGCAAAGCCATATGCACAAATTCTATTTTTGTAAGCTTATCCTAAAAAAACCATAATTTTTCAAAAGACTAACCCGTAAGTCCCTTTTGTGCCATGCCATAAATGCATCAACCAATTCTAAATCAACATCAAGTATAATAAAAAAGCTTATCACATTTGTCCTCTCTTTGTTTTAGGTTCTAAATTAGCTTCTGATTCGAACACTCATTATAGTATAAGCCTCAAAGATTTTACTCGTAAATAGGTCAAGAATACAGCAAATAACACCTTGCTAACATTATACTGACGAAGTACAACATCACCCAGTACTTACATCGCAAATCCAAGCGACTTTTTAAACAATCACTCCAATCACGAACAAGAACATTCATTATCTACTAATTAAATGTAAGTCAAGTACTTTAAAACAGCAAACCAAACAACATTCGGGCAATCCCAAGCAAGAACATTCATCATCTATAATTCAGATGTAAATCTATACCTTATTACACAAATCTACTTACTCGTTAGTAGGAAACTTCTTCCTTCACAAATTCACCTAGCAAAAGTAAATATTTCTTAGGCCAATACAAGTCATATGATATAATATAAAACATTCTTGTTATATATTCGTTTGTTGATTATTAGTTTGTCTTAAGCTGGTTCTAATTTATCTCCAAATTTGATTTTAATTTAACTCCTAAAACAGCTTTTGAATTACCCATTGATTTTAACCTACTTTAAAATTCTCAATTAGGTACGAATTAACTTATATCCTTAGCTTATTTAAACTAAAATCTTCCAATATTACATCTGGTTCCATCATTGAGTTCCAATTATTGTAGTAATACTTAAATGTAGCACTTTTTAAATTAGGTTCTAACTTACCTACAATATCATGTTCACTTATCTACTTTTTATTTTTCAAAAAACCACCTAAGATCATTGTAAACCACTCTAGATATGACAATAGCCAGAAACTTTCCCATACTACATTGTCAATTATACAAATTGTACCCTATCAACCTTAGTTTTTTTATTATCTTGGGTTTTATAAATTAGATTTCCTTTAAACCGATTAACATTAAACCTTTACTCTTTTAATACTAATCCTTGATTAGGGTTTAAATAAAATTGCTTTTTTTTTAACTTTGAAAAAGTCTTAGGGTCACCACTTGATCGAATCGGGAAAAAGATTAAATTATGAGTAATTTGGACTTGTCACTAGTCTTTTAATAAAACTGATTTTTGTAAAACAGTTTTAAAACAAGAGATCTAGATCTTGAGATTATGATTTTTTAAAATCTTACGGGTATCATTAAAATTTCTAAATTTAAAATTTTAAACTTAAAAATCACTTTTTTTTTTTTTAAAAGACGAAACTTAGTTTATTAGTTACTTTAATTGTAATTTAGAAGAAAGAAAATTTAGTTTTTTTATTATTATTTTATCATCGCCACAAAGTGCCTACATACCCACTATTTAGGATCAGACGTATATATTCTTTTATAAAACCTTAGTAGGTTGTTAGTTTTAATTCTTGAAAATGATCACATTTACGTTTTACTCGATTTGGTTCATTTAAGAAAATTTCTAAAAAAAGGTCTTAAATTGGATTTTTTTTTTTAAAAATTCTAAATGATTCTAATTTTGGAAAATGGTTGGTTTATTTTTATTTCATTATTGGAAAACCCTTTTTTCTAAGTGATAAAAAAATTTTTATTCCCTATTTTACTTATTTATTTTAATTAATCATCTTATTATATTTTATCTATTTTTATTAAAATAAAAAATAAAAAAATAAAGTAAAAAAAAATTTACTCTTTTCTTTTCTCTTTTTTTTTTTTTTTTTTCTTTTTCCCTTTTTTTTTCTTTTTATTTTCCTTGTTCTTGTTCTTTGTTGGTATTATTACATTTACATTTGAAATAAAGAAATAAGATTAAAAAAATAACAATTGAAGAAGAAAATAAAAGGAAACAAGCAAATAAAAAAGAAAGAAAGAAAGAGAACTGGACCAAGAGGGCATGGGTTGGATTGTGGGTCGGCTTGGGAGCTAGATCGGTCTTGGATCGAGTCGTGAAGCAAATTACTGGGTCAGGCCCGGTCATCTCCAACTAAAACTTCAATGACAATAACCAGGCGCGATTCAAGGTGATTCAAAGGAAATTTTTTATGGGTAATGACAGATTTTTTGTGTTTTTGGTTTGGAGATAAAGGGGGGGTAGGTGTCACGAGCTGAGGACGGCTTAGTCGTGGCAGATATTGAATACTGTACAAAGAACCCCTGATTAGTTATCCTTCCAACCAGAAACTCTTCATACAATATACAAGGCTCTAAAAACCCACTAATTTCCCAAGAACACAAAAAATTCACATGATATCACCACATTAACATATTTATATAAAATTTAAACTCCCAAGCTTACATTATACAGTAAGTGTATACATCTAGCTACAATACTATAAAACAAAAGTACATTGAGTAAATGTCACATCAACTGTTCTCTCAATACACAGAATAACTCGCTCCTGCCCAAGTCCCCAAGCTAACCTGTGGCATCCCTTATCAGCCTTTATGAATAGGCTATCCTATAGCAAAAGTCTAAAGGGGTATAAGCCTAAGCTTAGTGAGCACAACCCTAGCCACACCACATAGCAAGTTATAAGTACATTATATTCACAATATGAATGAATGATCAAATAGAATGCCAAACAATATGTATACTTAACTAGTTCATATACGTAACTCGAATTTAACGCCCTCTGAAATCAGGGTTGGAGTATAGATGGCACCAATCAGATTCGGGTATTATACTAGAACATTTCTTTACTACGAAACTCCACGCTCCATATTCAAATCAAATAAGTCTTTTATTTTCATAAAAACCAAGTTCTAGTATAATAGTGAGTAGGCCTCTGCAGTCTATACTCACCCCTAAACAGAGGCCTCTAGACTCGAACCTTAGCTAGGCGGTTGGCGCCTCTAACGCCTAGTGTTCTCGCTGGTTAGAATAAGGTCATTTTGTACGAGTGCACCGTACAAAACAATAAATGAATAATAACAACCCCTGAATGGCTTCTCTTTACCTCCGTGTGATGTAACTGCCAGAATTATATTTATGCGATGCATGTTATTGCATGTTCCAATTTCTTTTTTATAAGCCGAGTATACTTAAGTTCAAATTATGCTGTGACCATCCATAGTACACACAATCACTTTCTATACTACCACGCAACAACAAAGCATTCTCTATACTTAAGATAATTTCACAATTCAACACAAGCGTTTCCCAAACTCCACACCATAGTCAATTAACAACATATTAAGTTCACTATCTACAATCGTAAACAAGCATGGAATCATAGGGTAAATACTCACTCGGCCATAGCGATTCGCCCTTACGTAGTAATCGATCGGGAGATCCTCGATCATCTCAGGTTACCTGATCATTATGTTATAATAACGCTATAAGTAACTAAATTAACTAATAATTCTAGTTCCCTACTTCTACTTAAATTACCTTAATTTTTTTATCCGGTTAGACCTTATTCTTAAACATTTGTATCTTTTTCATTTATTTTCTGATATTTATGAATTTATAGCTGTTTTTCATCATTTTTGGACGTACGTTTACACAGTAATGTCCGTTTTGGACGTTATACCTGTGTTTTATGATATGAACTAAATTTAGAGAATTTTAACAATAAAAACTTAATTGCTCTTATTACTTATTTATATCTTTTGCTTATACTTAATGAGTTTGTAACCCTTAAATTCTTATACTTAGAGGCTTTTAGTTTGCTATTATAATTTATGTACTTAATTAAGTATCATCCAATTTAGAAAGCATATTGGGTTACTAATTTAGGATCCTATTATGTACCCTTTCTTTTCTTTTTTTATAATATATCCTTAGTCATCACTTAACATCTCATTTGCTTATGTCATCCATTGCTTCATGTCATGGCTTATGTCATCATGTGCTTACCTCATCACTTACTTCATTATGTATCACATAAGCCTCTCCTCATGCTTATGTCATGTGTACATGTCTTATGTACATTTTATCCTTCCCTTATACTTATGTAACATATACCTTATTACATATACCGTATTTATCCATGTATACATACTCATATACTTATTTGGTTAGATATGTATTTTTATACACAAATTCGTATGCCTAATCTTTTCCTGGAGAAAAGCTTCCTAATTCTATTTTTTTGTGTTTTTAAGTGTATAATTAGTGTAGTATAAGTAGGTATAGTTAGGTATTGTCTTAATTTGGTTATGTACTGGTTAATGCTCATGTGCAAAGGTTCTCATGCAAGTATTCCTTTTTGGTATTTCTTTATGTACACATACCTAAGAGCACATACCATGTATTTCTTCCCTCTCTTCATGGTTCCTCACTTTCTACACTTAAAGATGAGGACTTTATGCCCTCTTCTTCATGATCATAATTAACACAACCTATTTCTCTAATCTACCTAATTACCTAACTAATGAAGAAGATAAAACAACATAAAGTAACTTAGATACATACCTTTGCTTAGTTGGAATTAAGGACCAAAAAGTGAAGTGATGAAAGTGAAAGAGGAAGAAGAAGCTCACGGCAATGGTGGGAGATTTTTGGTTTGTTTCATTATGGAAGACAATAAATGGTGGGGTCAAGATGAAGAATAAGTGGACGACAACACTTAAGGAGAAAGAAAAGAAGAAAAAAATCAAGAGAAAGGATAAGAAAAGCCATCATGAAGGTGTAGATATTTTCTTTATCTTTTAGTGTCTTTTGTTGACTTTTCAAATTGTGACTTGGTCAACCCTTTGACCTTGGTCAATATGTGTTAACTTGGTCAACTCTCCTTAAGCATATGTAATTTTGTACACAATATAATAATTAAGGAAAAATGAAGAAATGAGGGGAAATGAGGTATTTGGTGATTAATTTGTAAACATAGTTGATGAGGTCTTACTTTTAGGCCTTTATAGCCTAAATCTCATTTGATAAACTAATTGGATAACAAGTGAAAAAAGTACTAATTCAAGTATAAAGTTCACTACATGTAATACCTAATCTTCAACATACCCCTAACTCTAAGTAAGACTATCTTAATCATATACTAAGAAATAAATGTAAGCTATGATTTATTACTTAGTTTCTAAAGACTACTTGAGGATTCAACACATATATGCATGATTGAAAGTTATCTCTGATCTTTTTCTAATGATTTGGCAAAATATGATGATTATATTGCAATTAGGGTTTTGGGATATATTTGATAAATTAGTGCACATATATCTTTAAAGTATCATTTTAAGGTTCTAGCAGTTTTGAATGGAATCCTTACATTTAGATGATTTAGGGTAGTAAAGTTTCTTACGCGATTAATGAATTCTTTTAAGGTTTTCTCTTGGTTTTCTCTTTCATTAGCCTTATCAACTCCTAAATTGTCTAACATAATTGAGTCTATTTCAAAAAACTAAATTGAAACCTTTTAGGGTTTTTTACAATAGGTAAGCTCAATGCAGTATTGTTTGGGAGTGTTTTGGACTAGTGGCCGGCCGGGGTGTTTAGGTGGTGCATGGTAATGCTGCTAGAGGTGGCTGATTGGTTAGGTTTAAGGTTTTAAGGAGGTTGAGGAGAGGGCGTAGTATGGTTGGTTGATGCCCAAGGTGGTGTTTGGTAGTAGTTCAAATGGGTCATGGTGGTTTTTGGTAGGGTTTATATTGTAATGGTTTGGTAAGGCTACTAAAGGGTACAGCCATAGTCGAGAGGGGGTGAAAAAGGGAAACTTAAGCTATGGGCAATACTCCTATGGTGGTGAGCTCAAGAGAGATATATTCAAAGAGAGAGTATGTAATTAGAGAGAGAAAATGGTTGCAAGAGAGAGATAGAGATGGCTTGGAATTGATTCTACAGCTCGTGAGTTGGTTGTTAATAGTCTATGATCTCTAATTTATACACGAAACAATCAAGAAAACAAAGGAAAGTTTGAATTCGAATTTATTGAAAATGTTTAGAAATTCATTTTTTTTTCCAAATTTTAGAGCTTGATTTGAATGCCCTTTAACTAAATTTAAATGGTTATTTAGGTCTAATTCAAAGTAAGCTACACCCGGGAAATAAAATCAAAGCAAGAGATTGGGTAAGAGTATGTGAAATTTGTATGAAAATTGAGTAAAGTAGAGAAGTGGACCGTTCTTCATTGGGAAAGTGGGGGAAAAATTTTGGAGAAAATGGGGGAAAATTGAGGGAAAGAGGGAAAGTACTGACATGGCACCATGTTAGCTAACTCCACCAACCTCGACCTGCCATGTGTTATCACGTAACATGTAGCAGTTAACGTGGCATGCCATATAGATGTTATTGGCGCCACGTCGCAAGGTCCATCCAATCGGACACTACCACGTATTAGGATACGTGGCGTAATGAGATCCTAACACGTGGTAGTCCCTAATGTGATGAAGAAAAAAAAAAAAAACCTTGTATGTCTCCCGCATGATTTGAACCTAAGACCTCACACTCGATATCCAATGCTTATCTGTTAGGCTTTTGGCTTATACCTTGTTATATGTGTACTAAATTCTACGTATGGACTTGATCAGCCTAGGCTAGTTTTAAAACTAAACCTGGTTTAATGAACCAACTTCTAAACCTAGAAGTAAAAAATCTATCCTAATAAAATTGAAATTTTCTAAAATCTTTTATTTTTTTTTTAAATTTTCCTATACTTTTGTAATTTTCTCAATTTTAAAAATTTTTTTTAAACTTTATTTTCTAAACTTCCTTTTTTTAAGGTTTCTTTCTATACTTCCCATTTTTGGTTTCTTTTTCAAAATTTTTTATTTTTTTGTGCTTTTTTTATTTTTGATTTTTTTTATATTTGCTTAAATTCTTATTTTTTATAAATTTTTTTAATTTTTTGGGTTTTTCTTTAATTTCCTTTTTTTGGTGTTTTTCCTAATTTTGGGCCTATTGAGAAAATAAAGAAAAATAGAATAATAAAAATAAAAATAAAAGGGATAAAAATTGAATGTCATAGCTGCCTTCTTTGTTGTGAAGTTTAAACAAAATTTTGCCACAAAGATAAAGAGATACTATTTTTTCCCCTTAGATGATGTTAGCTATCCTAGACCTATTTATTAGGATTTTGGTGAAGAAATGAAACCTGGTCGTGCCTCTCTAGGCTTATTAACCTAGGTGGGAGTATCTCTAAGGGACAAGCAATCTTACTTGGAATTGATCTAAAACCTAGCTATACCCCCACTAAGCTCGATAACCTAGACGGGAGCCATCTCGAAGACTAATAGCCCTAAACTGGGATTGATCAAAACCTGGTCGCGCCTCACTAAGCTCATAACCTCGGTGGGAACATCTCTTAGGGATTAGCAACCCTAAACTAGGATCGTTTCAAAAACCCTGATCGTACCTTACTAGGCTTACTAACCTAAATAAGAGCGTTTCTCGAGGACTAGTAACCTTAAACTGTGATTGATCTAAAACCTAGCACTTCTTTACTAGGCTCAATAACCTAAGTGAGAGCATCTCTCAAGGACTAGCAACCATAATCTGGGATTGATCTAAAACCTCGCTGTACTCACTAGGCTCACTAACCTAAGCAAGGTATCTTTGGGATTAACAATCCTAGACTATGATCGATCTAAAACCTGGTTGTGCCTTAGTAAGCTCACTAACCTAGGTGGAAGAAACTCTCAAGGACTAGCAACCCTAATCAGGATCAATCTAAAACTCATTATCGTCACTAGGCTTACTAATCTAGGCGGGAGCATCTCTTGGGGACTAAAAAACCCAAATTTGTGATCGATCTAAAACCTTATCATGGCTCACTAGCCTCATTAACCTAGGCAAAAGCATCTCTTAGGGACTAGCAACCCTAAATGGGAAAAGATTTAAAACTATCGTACTTCACTAGACTCACTAACCTAGGTAAAAGCATGTCTCGAGGAATAACAAACCCCAAACTAGGATCGATCTAAAACTTGGCCCCTGCCCACTAGGTTCGTTAACCTAGGCGGGAGCATCTCTCAGAGACTAGCAACCTTAAACTATGATTGATAAAAAACTTAGTTTTCCTTACTAAGCTCACTAACCTAGGCGGGAGCATCTCTTTAGGACTAGCAACCTTAAAACTATGATTGACTAAAATTTGGGTCGTGCCTTACTAGGCTCACTAACCTAGGCGGGAGCGCCTTTCGGGGACTAGCAACCTTAAACTAGTGAAAATTTGTTGTGCCAAAAGGAAACGATGAAGAGAAGTCCCTTTAGAGCTTAGGAAAAGAGAGAAAATGCCTATGGGCTTGCTTTAAAAAAAATACTATGAATGACAATGATCTTATGAGCTTACTAAGAAGATGTGATGAGGGGTGAAAACTTGGAAAAAAGAACGAGTTAAGATCATATTTTTCAAAGGCTAGCTAAACACTAAATGCAGAAAGTAAATGCCTTATGGGTTGGTTCAAAAAGACTATTAGGAGAAAAAATTTGTCTAAATGAAAGTGTAAGATTCGAAAATCAATATGCTAACCTTATGTAGAAATACTTACCTAGTCTTGTCAATAGTGCCTAAACTATCAACCTTTTTTTAAAGCCTCATTAGAAATAACTGGCTCATGTTTTAGTCCCTTGTTATTAACTCAGATGTTCTTAATGTAAAGGTTTGAGACTTTGTGGGCTCTTAGAAAGAAATCAGGGAAAATTTAAACCCTAATACAAAAAACCACCTCTTTTTTTGTCTCCTTGGAACTTTTATGAACCAAAACCCTTATTCTCGACTAATAAACATTTGTCGTTAGATGATTGCTTACTTGAATTCCACATTTCCTTGAAAATAGAAAATAAAACTCCCCATTGAGAGGGGGGGGGGATTAATCTGAATATAGTACTTTAAAAAAGTTTTATTAATTATCAATGTCTAGGATTTCACCCTTAACTTCTCTCATGTTTTTAGTGTATAGGTTTGAGTAAGAGATTGGAACCTTTCGATGGAGAGGGTAATTATTCCAACATCGACAATGGCTAAGGAATCAACTTTGCTTGCAAATAATAAAAAATTAGACCCCAATGACATTCAAAATAACTGGCATTTTCGTGTTTTAAGCCAAAAAATTCCATTGACTTCTCATGGATATATAATTTTACAACATCAGCATTTATAGGGTCTCTCAAATCTAAAACCCTCCATTTGGAAAAAAATCAAAGCCCCTCCTAATAATACTCACTTTACAACATAAGGCTTTCGTAATTTGGAGCAAAAATTCCTCTAAAGTCTTATGCATTGAGGAGAGCTTTCTCAACACTATATATCCTTCTTTGAATTTCTAGGGTCATATCTTTTGTTGAAGGCCTGAGCCATCCTTTGTTGATAACACTAATTATGACATAAGGGCTGTCAATCTCCTCTCGTCAATCAAATTCATAGTCGATACTTTTTCTTTACCCAATTAGCTTCGTCCAGCTGAGTTTTTATAGTACCCTAAGTAAAGGGGATCTCAACCTCTACGGGTAATATGCTTCAATGCCATATACCAAAGAGTACGGTATTGCCAATCAACGTTCTAATGGAAGTTCAATAAGCCTGAGTACAAAGGGGTAACATCTTATGCCAGTCCCTATATGTAACAACCTTTTTTTCAATGATTTTTTTTGAGGTTTTTGTTAGCTATTTCAATAGCTCCTTTTAAATTTAGGATTGATAAGGAATAGAGTTCTTATGAATGATCTAAAACTGCCAGCATAATTTTGGCATAAGGTTATTATTGCGATTGGTGCCATTATTAGTGATGATCATTTCTAGAGTCCTGTACCGACCAAGATGTCTCTCTTGATGAACTTAACTATGACCCCTTTAGTAACGCTTGAGTAAGATGAAGCCTCAACCCCTTTGCTAAAGCAATTGATGGTGACTAGTATGAAGTGATGCCCATTGGATGCTTTTGGAGTGATCGGGTCGATGTTATCTATGCCCCACATTTAAAAAAAGCTATGGTGCTGAGAAAATGGGTAGTTCTTGAGGCAAGGTGTTTATCTTTTTTACATAAAAATTTAGCATAAGTGACAATGCCTAATGTGTTTGATGCAGTCACTTTCCATTGTTAACTAAGAATACCCTAGCCTCATAATTTTCTTCGCTAGCATTTACCGTCAAAAGAGTATCGGTATAAAGTAAACTTGCTTAAAAAGAATTGAAAAGGCCAATCTCCTTATCATCTTTCCTTCCTTTTTTTCTCGAATTCTTAAAGGGTATTTGCCTTATTGTACGAATGTCTTAACATCATGTACCATGGTTTTTATCGTTCATACCCTCAATTACTAGGCAAAAGGTAGGCTTATCTTCAATTTCAATAGTAAGAGGTTGAATATTGACCCCACTGGATATCTAGATCATAGATGCTAGCGTGACTAAGGTATCAACAAATTGTTTCTGAGTCCTTGGTATGTGATTGAAGGTGATTTCTTTGAAATTCTCCATCAATTTATTTCAAGTGCCGATTATAGGGTATTAGTTTAGGATCCTTTGTCTTGTACTTTCCTAAGCGTAGCTAACAATGAGTGAGAGTCCCCATATACTTCTAATTCTTCAATGTCTTTATCAAAGGCCATTTTAAGTCCCATAATTCATGCTTCATACTCGGTGATTTTAATGTAGGGAAAAAAATGAGCCTTTAACTACAGGGTATTGAGTGCCTTCAAGGGATATTAGTATTGCCCCAATTCCACACCCAGACATGTTAGTTACCCCATTGAAGAAAAATCTTCTATTTTGGTGGCTTATTATCTTCTCCTTTATCAGAGCTTCCTCAACTACTAAGATTCCTCATCGAGGAAATTGACTTGTACCTCTTAGGGAGTGCTACAGAGGGATTTTCTACTAAATTTATCTACTAGAGCTTATCCTTTGACTAAATTTAGATTCACATACATAATGTCAAACTCCCGATAGTAATATTTGCCAATTTGAGATTTTACCCAAATTTTGGGGGGGTTTATCTGCCAAATACTTCAAGGGTCATGCTGAGTCAGCAATTCAACCTGGGAGTAGAGTGTGTACTGTCGAAGACAATGCATTACCTAGACCAGAGCACAACAGGTTCTTTCGATTTTGAATATTTCTTCTCCCTTTAGTGATATTAGAGGGATTTTTTTTCTAATTGATCTACTAAAGCTTATCCTTTGACTAAACTCAAATTCACGTACATAATGTCCAAACTTTGATAGTAACATTTGCCATTTTGAGATTATGCCAATTAAGGTTTGGTTTGTCTGCCAAATACTTTAAGGGATCTGCTGAGTTAGCAATTCAACCTAGTAGTAGAGTGTGGGACTATCTAAGACAATGCATTACCAGACTAGAGCACAACAGGTTCTTTCAATTTCTGAATATTTTTGCTCCCCTTTAGTGAATTTCTTGATCAATAGTATATAACTCATTCTTTTCTTTCCTCATCTTTCTAGTTGAGCATGTACCCCATTTGGATTTTGGTAATATTATCAAGTATAGGAATTAAGGCTTTCCAAGTTTTGGAGCTACCAAATTTGAGGGTTCATAAGGCATTCTTTGATTGTTGTAAAGGATTTCTTACACTTTTTGTCCCAATTAATCTTGGTGCTTTTTTTTCAACAACTTAAACAAGGACATACTTGTCTATGATTTTGGATATAAATTTGGGCTATATATTTTTAAATAGCCCAACAAGCCTTTGATTTCTTTGAGTGTACATAGTGAGGGTAAGTCAATTATTACTTTGACTTTATCAAGGTCCACTTTGATGCTCCTTTAGCTGATGAAAAAACCAACAATTTCTAGAATTCACTCCGAAGGTACCCTTCTCTAAGTTTAGCTTCAATTGGAATTTTCTCAACCTATCAAACAATCTACTTAGATTATCTACATGATTTTCTTTTTCCCTTTGACTTTTTCAATCATATCATTAACATAAACTTCAACTTCTTTGTGCATTATGTCATGAAAGATTGCTACTATGCCCTTTTATAAGTTGCCCCAGCTTTTTGAGACCAAAAGGTATTACTTTATAGCAAAATGTGCCCATGTTGTGATAAGGTTTCTTGGGTTTATCTTCTTCAAACATTCAAATTTTTATTATACCCAGAGAATCCATCCCTGAAAGAGAAAAGATGGTTTCCGAATGTGTCATCGATTAAGATATCAATATGGGACAAGAGAAAATTATCTTTAAGGGTTACTTGATTAAGGTCTCAAAAGTCTATGTATACTCCGACTTTCCCCTTTTTCTTCGTTACAGGTATAATGTTAGCTACCCACTTGAGATAATCAGATACCTCAATAAAATCAACCTCCAATCAGAACCTTCTTAGCATTTGTTTTTTGGTTTGATATCCTCTCGTATGAGTAAATGATGGACCACTTTCGATGGATCTAATCTGGGCATGTCTTTATAAAACCATACGAATATATCTTGTATTCAAAAAAGTAATGTGGTTATTTTTTTTTTCCCTTTTAGTCTACCTTCAAATTTCCCCTGATCTTCAACACTTTAAGATTGTCATCGATCTCGACATTAATTATCTTGGTTGGCTCATCAATGGAAATCCAACTCATTTCATATTTTTGCTAGCTTTCTTGTACATCATTATAGTCATTGACATCACTCTTGACAACTAACCCGTAAGGCCGAAGGTGATATCAATATTTTCATCACCTATTTATGCAAGGTATTCATGCCCTTTTTTCGGATCATTAAATCGGGAGAAAAAGAAAAGTATGTAAAAGAAATAGTATATTTAAGGTAGGAGTAAAGGGAAAGAGAGTGATTTTTATTTAAGGAATTTTCTTTCAAGTATAATCATTTTTAAGAACAAAGGTAATTTATTACAAAACTCTATAAAATACTGGATCGTAATTCATCCTTTACCTTTTGGGAAGACTTTATTACTATTCATAGGGATGGAGAACCAATTTTTTAAGTGCTGGATTTGTTCAATGGGCCAGCCCCTTTATTTAAAGTACTAAAATGAAAGTTTTGGACTTCAAAATTAAATGAAGTTTCAAACAATGGGGGGAAGGTAATTGGAGTATGATATAACTTTTTACCTTTTTTTGCCCCTTTGCTTCCATTTTATGCAACTCCTCCATCAGGTCGGAATGTATCCTAACCCATAAGTTCCCAATTGGCCTTTTTTGAAATTTTTGCCTCTCGTCTTTCTCTCGATTAGTGATCATGCATACCTTATCAAACATTTTGGGGTCGAAAATCTTCTTTCTTCTCTATGCCAATATAAGGTATAGCCATCTCTTTGGGAGATCTCATAATCCTAGTCACCCATAATCATGATGACCTGGTCGTTCGAGATGAACTTAACTTTTTAGTGAAGACTTGATGGCATGGCCCTTGTTGAATGTATCCATGGCCTTCTCAATAACAGATTAAAGGTCCTTAGAATGTCTAAACTCGGATGGGATGTTGAACGTTTGTGGGTCGATATCCAATGGTAAGTTGATCTCCCCATTATTTGTCTCCTGGATCTGTCGAAAGCTCCCTTTTTGTTGTTGAACTAGCTTGTAGCGGGTTTTATCAATCCCATTAGATCCAGGTAGCTAGAGGGAAAACATTCACAGATGACCCATTATCGATGAGGACTTTTGTTGTGATGATGTTGTTTATCCTACAATTATGAATAGGGGTTTGTTATGGTTCCCTTTTCTTACCCCTTTCTTAAGTGGAGAAAAAAAATTTGATATTGGAAGATGGTTTGGTGAAAAAGCTGAAAACCCCCTAAAATTTTTTGTCTAGTTTTTGAATAGACTCTTTTATTTAGAAAATTTTGGGAAAGTCAACAACCAAATGAAAGAAAAAAACCAAAAAAGAATGAATCAACCTAAGAACCTTTATACCTAAATGCACTAAATGCTAAAGATTCCTTTAAAAATGATAGAAACCCTAAAATGACATTTTAAAGGGTTTCTGTACACAATTCATCATAATAACCTTAAAATGCAAATTTGCTAATACAACCCTCATATTTTGCCAAATCATTAGTAAAAGGTTAAGATACTTCAATCAGCATATAATTTTGAACCCCAAAGTAGACCTTTAGAAACAAAGATAATAAACATACCTTACATTTATTTCTAAGTTTGTTTAAGATAGTTTACTTAGAGTTAGGGGTATAGTTGAAGATTGGGGTTACATGTAGTAAACTTTAATATCAAATTGGTTTTTTGCATTTGTTATCCAAAGGTTTATTAAATGAGTATTGGGCTATAAATACCAAAAAGTAAGACCCATCAACCATGTTTACTAATCAATTCCCCAATACCCATTTCCCCCCTTTCCTTCATTTTCCCCCCTTAATTTTCCCCTTAAATTACTACATTTTGTGCACAAATTAAATGTTAAGGAAATTTACCAAGTCAACACATATTGCCCAAAAGGTAAAAGGGTTTGACCCAGTAACACGTTGACTAAAGTCAACAATTTGAAAATAAACAAAAGACACTAAAGATAAGAAAATTGTCGGACCCAAAAGGGGGGCCTAGTGGTTTACCAATTTTCCACAACATATGTGCCCCCATCTATGAAAACCCCTTACAAGTCAGTATTGCAAGACTCTAAATATTAAATCACAAAGGTTATGATTTTTAAGAAAACAATTTACTTGAAAATAAATAAAATAACTATGGGTATCCGATACCCCACGTTCCCAAACCGCAGGAATCGGTACCCTCCAAATAATAAGACAGGATATACTAGCATTAGAAAAAGGTTTAGAAATAAATATTTTCTGCAAATGTGTCTATTTTTTATCAAAAAAGTACTTAGTATTCAAATTACTAATGTATATATTTTCTCGCACTCAGCCTCGAAAATATCCCAATCCCATCGTAGTAAACCTGCAAATAAAACAAGGGGAAGGGCAAAAAACAGCTCAGGAGTTCTTTCCCCTCACCACTCCCGGTAAAGAAGTTTTAAACATTAATCAAAAAGCTAGCAAGCTATCCACATACATAATAAATGCGGGCTGATAAATGAAAGAACACACCCATAGGAGTTTGGGAAAATTAGGAAGGGTAGAAATTCGTCGCTACCTTGTTATCCCTGTATTACCTGCAAGGGCACCTCAGCTTACCCGCATGAGGTACCTAGGGGCACCACCCTATAGGAAAAACTGATTTTTACCTAGCCAAGAAAAGAGTTTCAATAAAAAAAGGGGGACCCAAATAGCTACACCCCCCCAAGGGCCCCTCGGCAAAAAACATGCGAGTCCTCTCGAAACCCAAAAATTTTTAACCAAAGGGGCCTTACGGCACAAAAAGCGAGCCTTCGCTTAAGGGGGAAAACCCCTTGTGCTTCCCCTTAACTTTAAAAAATACCTTTAGGTTCTAAACCCTTTACGACATGTAAAAATTTGTTCGGAAAAAAGTTTTTTCCCAAAATACTTTTTTAAAGTTTTTTTGAAAAGGCAAAGCACTCTCCATTCATCCCTTTTCCCCAAGTCATAGACTGCGACGAGTGAACCGATTATTTGGGAGATATTTATATTTATCATTTTAAAAGGTGATATACGGATGTAGCATAAAAAGAAAAAACGGTCATTTAACATAAAGCAATAGTAACGCAAACACATCAAGTAACATGACAAGCAATAGCGGGTTTTATCAAACCCCCCTCCTTGATTATTGCTTTTCCCAACCCTTTGGGGGTTTCTAGACTTGATACGAAAGCCCAAATCAAAAAGTAAAAAATTATAAATGTTCTAGAATTCAGACTCCTTAGTTTTAAATAAAAGTCTATTTATAGTTTATCTAGTTTCCCCTAATATAACCCGGTTATGTGTATGGGTTCCTTTTCCCCATAAAAATTAATAGTAATATTTTTTATTTGTAAGTATGAGGCTTCCTTTTTGGATTTTGTAACTTTTTTGTTCTGATTCCCATTTTGCAAACTTATATTCGTTTTTATCCTTTTCTGTGCACTTCACAGTTTTATTCGTTTTGGACGTTAGATCCGTGTTTTATGATAGAACTAAATTTTTGAAATTTTTTTCTTTTTGAAGTTTTAATTATTCTTATTGCTTATTTTATGCCCTAGTTTAGGATTTAATGTTGAATTAGCTAGTTGTTCTTTCATTAGGAAAAATTTACATTGTGCTAGAATTACATACTTTTATTAAATTTAATTCAATCTGGAAGTGATTAGGGTTTAAGGGTTTTTTTACTTCTAAAAACTGTATTTAAAACCTTTGTTTTGTGCTTTTGTAATCTTATTATTTCTTTTTTTATAAACCTACGCCCCTCATCATTTTGTAATTAATTGATGATGTCAGGTTATGTCACCACTTATCATGTAAATATATTGTCATTAAGTATTATACAAAAAATAGTTTTTACCTACCTAACTCTAATTTACAATATGTTACTTATGTACAAAATTAATACTAATTCATTACCCCTATATGCAACGGTGACATAGTTTTTTTATACGTATTTTCGATGCCCTTATATCCCCCTTTAAAAAAGCTTCCAAATTTTATTCTTTTTTTATTTTAAAAAATATTTTTACATTAAATTTTGTATGTATAGTTAGTATTCCTTTTTTTAGGTTATGTATATATTTATACTTTTGTACAAAGGGTTTTTTTTCTTTTATTCTTTTAGCAATCTTTTTTAATATACTTTAAGGGCAATGCACAAGCATATCCTTCTTCTTCTTCTGATTCCTAGATTTCTACACTTAAAAAGGGGGCTTTGTGCTCTTTTCTTCAAGACTATTTCACATCCCAATTGTTAACTAAACCTAAATTTTAAAAAAATTAAAAAAAAGGGAACTAAAAATAACTTAAAACATACCTTTAGTTGTGTTGAAAGTTGGAAACAAAAGGAAAGTTGTGAAAATGAAAGAGGAAGAAAAAGCTCACGGCAAGAGGAAGTTGTTTTTGTTTTTGTTTTTTTTGATTTGTTTTGTTTTTTTTTTTTTTTTATTTTTTTTATGGAAGAAGGGGAATGGTGGGGTCTAGAAGGGGGGAAGTGTGGACGGCAATTGAGAAGAAAAGGGGAAGAAAAAAAAAACAAAAGAAAGAAAAAAAAAGCCATCATTAAGAAGAGATATTTTCTTTTTCTCTTAGTCTTTTGTTGACTTTTCAAAGTTGACTTTAGTAAAATGTTTGACTTGGTCAACTTTTGGGCTTTTGGGAAAAGTGTTTTTGTCAAATTCCTTAAGTATGTGTAATTTTGTGCACATAATGTAGTAATTAGGGGGAAAATTTGGGGAAAAAAGAAGGAAATAGAAGAAATGAGGATAGATGAAATTTATTTTTAAGTGTGGGTTTAAGAGGGCTTATTTTTGGGCTTTATAGCTTATTACCATTTGGTAAACTACTTTGGTAAAAATGCAAAAAATACAATTTGGCATTAAAGTTACTACATGTAATAATCTTCAAAATATAACCCTAAAATCTAAGGAGATACCTTAAACACATACTTAAAGGGGTAAAAAATCTAGACTCTTATCTGTTTCTAATGAATTACTTGAGGATTTTTAATCATATAAGCAGAATGAGGGCATCTCTAACCTTTTATAATGATTTTGCAAAATATGAGATTATATTATTTAAATTTGGGTTTTAAAATAAAAATTTTGGTGAATTGTGCTTTTGTATCCTTAAAGTTATAATTTTAGGGTTTTTATTACTTTAGGGTACAATCTCTAATGTTTTTTTCCCCTTTTTGGTTTATATTCTTACGCTTTTAACTTACTTGTTTTTTTTTATTTTTTTGGGTTCAAGGTTTTAGGGTTTTCGTATGCGGTAGGGGTTTTTTTGATGTTTTTAAAGGGTTTTTTTATTCACTTTAGGGTTTTTGGATTGAGATTTTAACGGTTTTAAACCTAATTGTCTTTTTGATTTAGGAAAATCAAATTTTGGACATTTGTTCTATACTTAGGAAGCTAAATTCGCGGGTTTAAAAAAATATTACTCCTTCGGAGGGTTTTTTTCTTTTTTTAAATTTTTATCTTCTTCTCTTTCTCCTCAATTGTTGTGCTCAATTCCTTTCTAGAGCCCACCATTTTCTTCCGTTCTTAAAGAAGAAAAAAACAAAAGAAAAAAACCAAAAATTCCCTTTCATTGCCGTAAGCATTTCTTCCTTTCACTTTCACAACTTTTTTTTTTATCTTCAAATTTCCCAACAAACAAAGGTGTGTACTTAATTTACTTATGTTGTTTTATTCTTTTTAGTTAGTTAATTAGGTAGATTAGAAAATTAGGTATGTGAAAAGTATGATCTTGGAGAAGAGGGGCAGAAATTTCCCCATTTTTAAAATGTAGAAATCTAGGAATCATGAAGAAGAAAAAATGAAAACTGATATGTGCTCAAGAATGTGTACATAAGGTAAACCAAAAGGGGAAGCATGAGAAGTATGGTACATGGTATTTTCCATGTGCATAACCTAAATTAAACAAAACCTAACCATACATACTTATACTACACTAATTAACATTTAAAAAAACACAAAAGAATGGAATTAGGAAGCTTTTTTAAGGAAAAGATTGGGCATACGAATTTGTGTATAAAAATACCTACCAACCGTATAGGTATATGAGTATGTATACATTATAAACGGATAATCAAAGTAGATTTTAAAGTATGATATGTATAAGGTATATGTACAAAAAGTAAAAGGGAAGAAATAAAATGTACAAAGACATGTACATAATGACATAAGCTTTGAGGAGAGGCTTATGTAATCACATAATGAAGAAGTGATGAGGTAAGCACATGATGACATAAGCCATACTAAGCAAGTGATGACATAAGCAATGATCTAAGAAATAATGATTAAATTTTAACATAAGCATAAATTATAAACTAAGAAAAGAAGAAGAGGGTATAATAATTAGGATCCTAAATTAGTAAACCCCAATACACTTTCTAAATTAGTTTACACAAAATTAAGAAACATAATTATATTAGCAAAGTAAAATCCTCTAAGTATAAGAATTTAAGGGTTAACTAACTCATTAAGTATAAGCAAAAGATATAAATATAAGTAATAAGAGCAATTAAGTTTTCATAGTTAAAATTTCTCTAAATTTAGTTCATATCAAAAACACAGTCATAACGTCCAAAACAGATATTACCGTGTAAAAAACTTACCCCGAAAACGATGGAAAACGAAAAAATGACTAAAAATTTCATAAATATCAGAAATAAAAAAAAAAAAGATACAAATGTTTAAGATAAGGTCAAAACCGGATAAAAGTTAAGGGTAATTTAAGTATAATTAGGTAACTAGAATTATTAGTTAATTCAGTTATTTACTAGTGTTATTATAACATAATGATCAGGTGACTCAAAGGGTGAGTGAGGACCTCCCGATGATTACTACTTCAAGGCGAATTACTATAGCCAAGTGAGTATTTACCCTATGTTTTCATGCTTGTTGTGTTGTAGATAGTGAACTTAAATATTATTATTAATTGACTTTTGTGTGGTGTTTAGGAAAGCTTGTGTATGATTTGTGTGTTTTTGTGAATTTTTAAGTATAGAGAATGCTTTGTTTGTTGCATGGTAATATAAGCAATAAATTGTGTGTACTTGGATGGTCACAGCATAATTTGAACTTAAGTATACTCGGCTTATAAAAAGAAACTAAACATGCATTAACATGCATTGCATAATATAATTCTAGGGCCCTCAAAATCATACGGAGGTAAGAGAGGCCATTCGGGGGTTGTTAAAATTCATTTATTGGTTTGTACGGTGCACTCGTACAAAATGACTTTACCTGCCTGCGAGAACACTAGGCGTTGGAGGCACCAACCGCCTGGCTAAGGGTCAAAATCTAGAAACCTCCGTTTAGGGGGAGTATGGACTGAGGGGGGCCCCCTTCCCCCGATTATACTAGAACTTGTTTTTATGAAAATAAAAGAATTTATTTGATTTAAGTACAGAGATAGAGTTTCGTAGTAAAAAAGTTCTAGTATAATACCCAGATCTGATTGGTGCCCGTGTATACTCCAACCCTGACTTCGGAGGGCATTAAATCGAGTTACGATATGAACTAGTTTAAATATACGTATTGTTTGACAATTTTGTTTGATCATTCAATTCATATAGTGAATATAATGTACTTATAACTTGCTTGTGGTGTAGCTAGGGTTTTGCTCACTAAGCTTAGGCTTACACCCCTTTAGACTTTGCTGCAGGATAGCCTTTCTAGAGGTTGGTCGAGGGATGCCACAGGTTAGCTTGGGACTTTGGGGAGGAGGAGCTTTTTCTGAGTTTTAAGAGAACAGTTGATATGGACCTTTTCTTATGTACTTTTGTTTTCTAGTATTGTAGATACACCATTACTGTATAAAGAAGCTTTGGGAGTTCAAATTTTAAAAAAATATGTTAATGTGTGTATCATGTGAATTTTTGTATTCTTAGGGAAATAGTGGTTGTAGGCCTTGTATATTGATGAAGAGTTTTAATTGGAAGGGTAACCAATCAAGGGTTCTTTGTACAATATACGCATCTGCCGGACTAGGCCGTTCTCAGTTCGTACAAAAGCTAATCCCTTTCGTTGGGAATTTCACAAGGGACCTTGACTTTCTTTAGTGTCCTGAAAAGAATTCTTGATATAGGTCCAATGCCATCAATGACTCATGAGGGATATTGTGTGGAGTTTAGTGAGTTGAATTCATTATTTTATACTGATTAAACTTATCTTAGTAAAGGCAATCAATCCTTTTTTATGCTTGGCTTTGTTCTTGTTTGGCATTTCCAGTACGACTCTTTTTTTAGTCTTCTTTTTAAATTATAGATTCTAAACCGGGGCAGGTAATCACCCCTACAAGGAAGCTTAACTACCCTTTAGTTTATTGTCTAGTAGTTAGGGGTAGTTTTTTATAATTTTCGAGGCCACAATGCATGGCAGGGTATATTGTTTATTTGAAAATTTGTTCTCTCTTGTTTAAAAGAATTTTATAAACCTTAGGCTCTTGTTGGGACTGATCATGTTGACGGTAAGCTTAGTGGTAAGATATCAAATTGATGGGGCCGATGGTTTAGCAGGGGTTTTTTGTTGACATTTAGAGTAAGAGCCTCCATAAAACAGAAGTCGCACTATTTCATTAATTAAGTCTTGCAATTTTGTTTTTTAACCTTCAACACAATCCATTGAATGACCCACTTGCCCAGATAAAATCAATCTTACATTAGGATAAAAAAAATTCTTGCCCTAACTTTTATTAGGAGCCTTAGAATGGAGTAGATTAATCTTTAATTTTTAAGTACTGTTGAGTAGAAGGGTATTTGGTAAATGCTTTGGGGCTCACTAAACCTGTGTTAGCTTCTATACTTTTTGGAGCTAGTGAGGTTTTTTGCTAAAAAGACCCAAGCGTTAGGCTTGTCCTTGATTGCCCATGTGATAAGCTTCCCTAAGCTTGCTGTAATAGTTTAGCAGAGGGAATCTTCTATTTGACGTCTCTTGGTAGCTTGCTAGAGGATACAGCACTTTTAATCGACATCTTATTTGCCAATACTTTATAAAGCTAGAAGAAAGGCTTTTCCTAATCAAGTCAGTGAAGTAGGCTCTTAAGAGGTGATGAGAGTTACAATTGCACTTTTTCAATCACAGGTTGGTCTTTAAAAAAAAAAACTTTTAAAG
>JAMXBC010000452.1:0-21912 GCA_024138005.1 Lumnitzera racemosa | reverse complement strand
TCATCGTTTTTCGACGTACTTCACCGCAAGTATTTGGGCGTTATGACCCGTATTTTATGATATGAACTAAATTTAGAGAAATTTTAACTATGAAACTTAATTTCTCTTATTACTTATATTTATATCTTTTTTTATACTTAATGAGTTACTTAACCTTAACTTCTTATACTTAGAGGATTTTACTTTGCTATTACTAATTCATGTACTTAATTAAGTATCATCCAATTTAGAAAGTGTATTAGGGTTTACTAATTGAGGTACCTAATTCTTATACACTCTTCTTCTTTTCTTAGTTTATAATCTATGCTTATGTCATCGCTTACATCATCAATTTGCTTATGTCATCACTTGCTTATGTCATGGCTTATGTCATCATGTGATTACATCATCACTTACTTCATCATTTGATTACATAAGCTTCACCTCATGCTTATGTCATGTATAAATGTCTTATGTATATTTCACTTCACCCCTTATGTACATATACCTTTACTATACTTATATGTATATGAGTATACTTATACATATACTTAGACTTATACCGTATTTATACTTGTATACATACTCATATACCTATACGTTATATACGTATTTTTGTACAAAATTTCGTATGCCTAATCTTTCCCTTAAGAAAATCCTCCTAAGATCATTCTTTTGTGTTTTTAAGTGTGTAATTAGTGTAGTATAGGTATGTATGGTTAGGTTTTGTCTTAATTTAGGTTATGTACATGGTAAATGCCCATGTACAAAGATTCCTATACTTGTATTTCCCTTATGTACAGATACTTATGAGCACATATTCATGTTTTCCTTTCTTCTTCTTCATGATTCCTAACTTCTTACACTTAAAGATGGGAACTTTATGCCGTCTTCTTCAAGATCACACATAACACATGTCTACTCATCTAATCTACCTAATTACCTAACTAATGAATAATATAAAGTAACTTAAGTATATAACTTAGTTTGTGTTAGAATTAAGGAGACAAAAAGAGAAGTGTTGAAAGTGAAAGGGGAAGAAGAAGCTTACGACAATGGAGGGATGTTTTTGTTTGTTTCTTTTGTTTGTTTTCATAATGGAAGAAAGCAAATGGTGGGGTCTAGAAGGGAATAAGTGGACGGCAATTTAGGAGAAAAAGAAGAAGAGAAAAATCAAAAGAAAAGGAAAGAAAAGCCACCATTAAGTGTTAAGATATTTTCTTTATCTCTTAGTGTCTTTTGTTGACTTTCAAATTGTTGACTTTGGTCAACCCTTTGACCTTGGTCAATATGTGTTGACTTGGTCAACTTTCCTTAAAATATGTAATTTTGTGTACATAATGTTGTAATTAAGGGAAATTAAGGGAAAAATAAGGAAATGAGGTATTTGGTGAATAATTAGTAAACATAGTTAATGAGGTCTTACTTTAGGTCTTTATAGCCTATATACATTATTTGATAAACTAATTTGGATAACTAGTGCAAAAAGTACTAATTAGAGTATTAAGGTTCATTGCATTTAACCTAATCTTCAACTATACCCCTATCTCTATGTGCGACTTTTCTTATCATATACTTAAGAAATAAATGTAAGCTATGATTCATTATCTTAGTTTCTAAAGGACTACTTGAGGATCAAAACATATATGCATGATGTGAAAGTTATCTCTAACTTTTTACTAATGATTTGGAAAAATATGAGGGTTATATTAGCAATTAGGGTTTTAGGGTATATTATGATGAATTAGTGTACAAAATATCTTTAAAGTGATCATTTTAGGGTTTCTATCACTTTTGAAGGGAAATCTTTAGCATTTAGATGCATCTAGGGTAGTAAAGTTTCTTACGTGATTGATTCATTCTTTTAGGGTTTTCTCTTTCATTAGCCTTGTAGACTCCTACATTATGTAACATAATTGAGTCTATTTCAAAAACTAGATCAAAAATTTTAGGGGTATATAGTTTTCCCAAAAGGGAAAACTCGGCTATTTACCAATGGAATATGAAGAGGAGCTCTTCCTTCACATCATTGTCCTAGGGTAGCATGAACTTGATCATGGCTATTCTAGTCAACTTATTTAAGCAGTGGTAAAGCCCAAATCATACTTCGACTTTACTTAGATAACTTTCCCTTTCCCAAACCCTCAAAATTTTTGGGCTTCAGCCCATGGAAAAGCTACACCTGACTACCTCGACTTAAGTAGTATACCTAACCATCTAAGCTCCACTTCAACTAGAAGAAGTATTTGAACAATTGGGCAGTTAGCACTTGTAGGTGGTAGATGAAAACTACCTTAAACCCAATCAATTGCTACATGTGTTCGAATGTGAAGACTTTGAGTACATCCTAAATTAGTTGAAGACCTCAAGTTGAAACCCGAGAAAGGTAATTGAGTTGCATGTCGATGGCCTTCTAGTACAAACAAAATGACCTTAGCCGTAAGGTCACAGCTCTCTCTCCCAATCTGGGTATCTCTACCTCCCAGCCTTCCATGTTGTCCCGAGCTTCGACATACACCTAAGTCCAACTCTCTTAGTAGTACTTGTATGCTACCCCTATCACCATTGATCCTTTATGCTTATAGGGACTAACCTCTCTATGGGATCCTACTTTACATTGTTTAAGGCATACTTCTCTCGTTTCCCCATTTCCCCAGTCATTTCCCCTACACATCCTAACAACCACCTGCCAGCACTATCACCTTCTTTTGGGGGTGAGTGAGGTTAGACATGAGCTCTTTTTGGACTATCCACCATGAAAAAATGGGATCCGAGGATTGATTACCTTCAAATCTTCTTTAATCAACCATTGTCGTTGCTTAGCCTAATAAGTTGAAGGGGTTTCGGATGCTTGATTTTAGAAAAAATTAAAAAGAAATTTCATGGAGAAATTTTAGCAAAATTTCATCAAGGTAGTGTAAAAAAGGGAAATGAAACCCCTTCCCTCTAATGGCCCTTTTATAGACATAGGAGGGGAGGCAATAACAATCATCACTTCACACCAATAGACTACAACCGTCCATATGTCACTCTTACATATCAACGACCTTGATCTGCCTACCACATAGATTGCCAACATAGACTCCATATATGCTTGAGAATTTGCACACATTTCCAAGGGAATCGTCAATGAACCTCAAGCACTCAACGATTATATCAGTCACTTACTTTCATAGTGCCTCCGCCTCAACTGATGAGCCTAAGCTCGTCACTTGCTTCATCAGCTCACTTAGAAATAACTCAAGCATTTACTCCAAAACCCAAATTTTACTAATCTCCTCAATGCTAAAGAGGGTTTTTCTAGGGGGTAAGGTAAGTGTTAATAAGCCCTTTCAAGCCTAAGCTTTAGAGACTTAGGCCCAACTGCATTAGCATAGTTGAGGCCCTTGAACACTCCTTTGGGTTGGCAGCTTAACCCTCTTTAATATGCTAATGGGCTTAACTCCCCATGAATATCTCTACCCAGCTTAAGTACAACTAGATGGTCAGCATGCCTAAGGTTCTTAAGATGCCAACTCCTAGGCACCAGGACCCTAAGGACACCATAGTCCTTGGGGTGATTGATCCAAGGTTTAGTAGACCCACACCATCCTCATCCTTTAAGCACATGTTAGGTGCTCAGCGTATGACTTGAGGACTATGACTCCACAGCTACTTTACTCATCCTTCTTCTCTCTCCTCAATAAATGCTACCTAACAACCTAGATATCTAGTGTAATACCCATGTAAAAATAAATATATAAGAGATAAAAATTAAGGAATAATACAAAAAGGGTGTTTATTTGTTATTTGGAGATAAATTAAATAATTATAGAACTAGTAGCATATTGAGAATATGGAAAATTTCTTAACCTAGGTTGTAACAAAACACCCCATCTTTTCTTAAGGACCCACAAGTTACAAAGTAAGGCTTTCATATAGCAAACGACGCAAAATCTAACAGTATGACAAGAATCCTTAAGATCTATTAATTTTTGGAATAATAGTATTAATTACCAGTTTTTCATTAGTGTAAGAGAAGGTTTTGGGCAGCAAGATTATTGTACAAGACTAGACACAACCTTAATTCTCTTAACGATAAGAGATTTGAGGATATTGTAAAGAAAATGATTAAATCTAAAATCCGATGTTATTTTTGCAAGTGTAAATAGTGGGTTTAGCTCTAAGGTTCAACAAAAACAAGGTAATGCCCTCTTTCCCTTTGCAATATTGTTCCTCGTTAGTAAACTAAAATATTTTATTGTAATGAGATGTTATGGAGGTGAGAAATTATTTTATAGCAATGATTAGTCATGTTGTGAGATGTAGTGTCGTTTGGAGGTTGAATCTAGGGTTAGAAATGTTGTTCTTACAGAAAGGAGTGAAAAAAGATTTGCATGGTACACATACGGATAAAACCATAGGCATGGTCCCAGACCATGTTCCTCTTGTAAATTTTTTAAATGTAATAAATTTAAGATTTTCAAAATGAGGGGATCACGATCAAGGTACATGGCCATCATCTAAGACCATGGAGCTTTAAGGAAGAACATAATCAAGGATACAGTAGTGGTGAATAGGCATGATTTAGGCTGTTGGTTCTTGTTTGAGTTTATGGGCGTGAACCCCAACCATGATCCTTTCTGTTATTCTATTCCTTCTTCCTAACTTAAGTTTAGTCTAATCTTGCCTAAGGTTCTAGTCTGCAACCTTTAAGAAGCCTAAATAATTTGTAGATTGCTACTAAAACAACTTTTATTTGTTTTTCATTACCGATAACTCTTCTAAGTTAGAATCAGTTAAGTTATTCCCTTGGTCTCTAAATATGTGACACTGTATGTGTTTGTGCTTTTTAGGCTAGTTTATATACTCGTATAAGAACTCAAATGGACTAATAACTTATCCGACTTAAATGTTGCTTGCTACTTGTATATGGCTTCACTTATGGCATCAAAGTGGTAGATCCTTAGGGAATAACCCCAATGATCCTTACAGTGCATTTTCTCTTTTGGAGTCTCACTTAGAAACAATTTGGGGTAGATCTAGGTTATTTAGATGGGGCCTATAGTGGTATGTCCAATGTTAGGTTGTTGTAGATAGGGCTTAAAGAGGTACACCTACTATAAGATTATAGAGAGGCTTAGAGAGGCATACCTACTGCTAAGACGTTATGCCAATCCATGTTGTGATGAAGGGTTATGAAGACCTCCAATGTGATATATATGCTAGCTTACTTAAAGATAATTAAATAATGTGTGTACTTTACTACTCTGCATTATACACATTTGTTTTGTTGTATATGATTACTCTTATGCATATAGTTGTGTGTTACGTACTAAGCTTTGGCTTACTCTTCTTTTATCAACAAAAATAGTTAAGATGTTAGTTATGGGGATCCTGTTAGTTACACTTATCCAGCCGAATATGAGAATTATCATGGTTATGATGACTTGGGAGATATATATTATCAAAGAGATCAAATGACGAAAGCTACTACCATTATGATGATTATTATTAGTCGTAGGAGTTAATGAATGGATGTTGGATAAACATTTGTTTTGAGATTATGTTTAATTTTATTTTCATGTTATGTTGAGGAGTGATAACTCTGATTTTAAACATATTTCATATGGTGATTTTATAGTATTTTCCTCACATTTTTGGTTTTCTTCAAAGAAATTGATACTTAATTGAGTAAAATTTTGATTTCTAGGTTTAAATGCATTTAGGATTGAAAACGAAAAAAAAGGAATCAAATTTCACTCAATTCGGAGTTCAAACGAAGAAGTTATGAAGTTTTGAAGTACACAGTTCATGTAGAAAAATTTGCCGGTGCAGAAAGTTACATGACCTGGGGACATGGTCATGTCCCAGGTCGTGTTGAACAAAGAAAACAAAAATCTTTTGATACACTATAAAAGGACATATTAGGGTTTCAAAAGAAAGAAGAGACATTAGAGAAGATAAGAGACTTGAGAAAAAGGAGGAGGAGAAGGCGAAGAGAACAACACCGACTTCAAGATTAGAGAGATTGTTCATCAATTAAAGGGGTTTTCCATGCTTATTTTACGTTTTTTATGGAACTCGTTTTTAGATTCAGTATGATAGCTTAGAATTCGTGTATTTAGGATTATGGAACCTAGGGTTTCATGTGATTCTTGGATTGATTTAAAATTTTCAATAAAGTTTCTATCTTTGCTTGATTCAATTATGTCGTTTAATTGTTGATTGATATTTCTAGAATATCAATATATGATATTATGCATGTTGATTGAGAAATTGCATGTATAATTAGATCTTTACATAATTGAAGAGAATTACATGTATACTTAGAGATAAGATACATGTTTCTTCCGGAAAGTTAATTAATTGTGTGGGAATTTGTTATACATTAATGCAATTCTAAGTTATATTGCTAAGTGAAGAGATTCGGTAAATAATTTAGGATTAGGGTTAATATGCTTGAGAAATGTATTAACTTTAGTTGTGAATCTCTACGGTCAAGAATAATAAAAACCAAATTGAATATATTTTAAGTGATCACATGATTAACTCTAGGGGAAATAATTCCTAAATACGTTATTACTTTCTTGAAATCGTTCTTAATTTTATTGCTTTTTCAATTGCTTAATCAAGTATTATAAATAAGTTAGTTTGTTAATTTTAGTATTTTTAATTAATTCAAACTTTCATATTTTCTGGTTAGTCAATAAAGCTAGGGTTAATATTAGTACTCGAAGTCTCTGAGGAATCGACTCGGACTCACATCCGCTATATTAAACTGATAGGTGCACTTGCCTGATATCAAGTTTTTGGCGCCGCTGCCGGGGATTTTCGATATTAAGAACACTAGTTACTTTATTACTTTAACCATTTTTTCTTTTGTTTTCATTGTTTATTTTCATTAGCTAGAGCTGCAATGATTCTATATTTCTTACCCTTGCAGTGCATGACTCGAAGTAACCCGGAAGATTTGGTAGAACTTAATCCTGAAATTAAGAGAACTGCCCTTCAAAATTTGAAATCACGACCTAGACAAATTGTAGCGACCATTGATGACGAGTCAATCATTAAAATCAAGGAAGAAGGTGAAGAGTCCAACACTCAATTCATTGAGCAAGAAGATCCACCATACATGGCTAACAACGAGAATGAAGTAAATCGGACCATGTCCGATTATTCAAGGTCTACACTTATTGGAGCTGACTTTAGCGTCGCAAAGCCAACCATCGTGGCTAATAACTTCCAAATTTCACCTAACATTATACAAATGGTGCAATAATATGTTCAGTTTGACGGTCTCCAAGATGAAGATCCTAATGTCCACATCTCTAGCTTTCTAGAGATTTGTGATACTTTTAAAATCAAACGGAGCCACGGATGATGCCATCCGACTGCGGCTATTCCCTTTCTCCTTGAGGGGTAGAGCAAAATAGTGGTTGAACTCTACCATGAAATTTAATCACAACTTGGAATGAATTGGTAGAGAAATTTTTGGGAGAAGTATTTTCCACCTGCAAAGACCGCTAAACTTCGGAATGATATTTCTTGTTTTGCTCAATTGGAAGCGGAGACGCTATATGATACTTGGGAGCGGTTTAAGGACTTGCTCAGGAGGTGCCCACATCATGGCTTCCCACTATGGATGCAGATTCAGACCTTCTACAATGGTCTCAATTTATCTACTAGACAGATGATTGATGCATCCGCAGGAGGTACTTTGAACACACCTAAGCAAGCACAAAACCTAATTGAAGGAATAGCGATTGAACAATTATCAGTAGAAAACGACTAGAGCCAAGGCAAAAGCCATGGGAGTTTATGAGGTGGACTTGACCACTGCTTTGGCAGCCAAGGTAGACCTATTGAGTAAGAAGATTAATGCACTCTCTGTTGGCCCTCAACAAGTGCAATCGAATGTAAGTGATTTTGGTATGCAGGGGTATGGAGCACCTGAACAATTAGAACAGGTTGGTTATCTAGGAAATCCACCCAAGCAACAAAATAACCCCTACAGCAAACACTTATAATCCAGGATGGAGGAATCACCCCAATTTCTCATAGGGAAATCAAAACCAAGGCCAGCGAAGACCAACTTTGGCCCACCTGGATTTCAAAGGCCATTCCTATCTCCTCTCCCTGAAGAAAAGAAGTCCACGTGGAAGAACTTCTCACAAAATATATTCAAGGGAATGAGGATCGTTTATCCAACATTGAATCCTCGCTAAGGAATCAAGAGGCTTCAAATCGCAACCTTAAGAACTAAATTAGTCAACTTGCAAAGCTAATCTCTAAAAGACCGCAAGGATCGCTACCAGGAAATACGAAACCCAATCCAAAGGAACATGTTAAGGCAGTAACACTTCGAAAGGGGAAGGAGTTGCAGGCTAAGAGGAAGGTTAGCGAGAAGACTAGCAAGAGTAAGGAGGGAACGAAAGCAATGAAAGATGTAGAGCCATCAAAGGGTGAAGGAATATCAACCACCTACCCCAATATCCCCAAAGACTCAAGAAAGATCCCCAATGACAAACAATTCAGTAAGCTCCTTGACCTCTTTAAACAACTGCATATTAACTTCCCTCTTGTTGATGCCCTGTTACAGATGCCGAAGTATGCTAATTTCTTGAAAGATTTGTTATCCAATAAAGGAAGCTTGGGGGAGCTTTCTCCAGTCATTTTTTGGATGAAAAGTGTTTAGCGATCGTGACAAAAAAGCTACCCAAGAAGCAAAAGACCCAGGAAGTTTTACAATTCCTTATCATATTGGTAACTGTTAATTGACAAAGCCTTAGCTGATTTGAGTGCTAGCATCAATTTAATGCCTTATAAATTTTTTAAGAACTAGGATTAGGGAACCTAAGCCCACACGTATGAGCTGCAATTAGCGATAGATCTGTGACTTACCCTAGGGGTATATTTGAGAATGTATTAGTCCAAGTGGGTAAATTTATTTTTCCAGTTGATTTTGTGATATTGGATATGGATGAAGATTTTGAATTGCCCCATATCCTAGGTAGACCATTCTTAGCACCGCTGGGGCTATCATTGATGTTAGTAATGCATGCTCATTCTTCGAATAGGAGATGAAGAGATTATGTTTAAAATTTTAGAGGTGATGTGAAGGGAAGTGCACCTATCAGTTTTAATATAGCGGAAAATGAGTCCGAGTCGATCCTCAGAGATTTTGAATACAATATTAACTTTAGCTTTATTATCTAACCAAAAATTTTTGATCAATTGAATGAATTAAAAAAAACTGAAATTAACAACTAAAAATACTTATGAGAAATTAATTATCAAATTTGGAAGCAATAAACTACGAACGACTTCAAGTATGCATTTAAAGTATTAGGAATTATTTCCCTAGTGTTTAACATGTAACCTTTTTAAAATATATCCAATTCAATTTCTATTATTCTTTACCGGAGGGATTCACAAAATTAAAGCTAATATCTATCTCAAGCATTTAACCCTAATCCTAAATTATTTACCGGAATCTTTTTCACTTAGTAATATAATTTAGAATTGCATTAATGTGTAATGAATTCCCACACAAACAATTAACTTTTTCCCGGGAAGAAACATGTATCTTTTCTCTAAGTATACATGTAATTCTCTTCAATTATGCCTAGATCTAATTGCACATGCAATTTCTCAATCAACATGCATAATATCATATATTGACACTCTAAAATTTATCAATCCACAATTAAAGAACATAATGAATCAAGAAAAGATAGAAACTTTATTGAAATTATAATTTAAATTTCCAAGGGTTACATGAAACCTTAGGTTCCATATTCCTAAATACTCAAATTCTAAGCTATCAAACGAATCTAAAAACGAGTTTCTTTAAAAAACGTAAAATAAAGCATAAAAACCCCCCTCTTGTTTTGATAAAACAATCTTTTCTAATCTTGCAATCGTGTTGTTCCGCTTCTTGATTAATTTTCTTCTCAAATCTCTTTTCGTCTCTTGTGTCTCTTGTTTCTGTAATGTCTCCCTTTTTTTTTGAAACCCTAAGATATCCTTTTATATGTGTATTCCCAAAGATTCTATTTTTTGTCACCCGACACTGCCTGGGAAATGGCCGTGTCCCCAGGTCGTTAACTTTCTCCACTTAGGCAAATTTTCTACATAACTTCAAAACTTCATAACTTCTTCGTTTGAACTCGGAATGAGTGAAACTTGATTCCTTTCTTCATTTTCGAGCCTAAAATGCTTTTAAAAAAAAACCTTGAAATCAGCATTTTACTCAATAAGAATCAATTTCTTTAAAGAAACCAAAAATGTAAGGGAAATACTATAAAATCACCATATAAAATTTATTTTTAAAAATCAGAGTTTATCAAATTTCCCACACTTTAACATTTGCTTTTTCCTCAAGCAAATAAATCAAAACAAAACTTTCGGGACAAGAAACACTTAATCAAAATTATCACTATTCAGGAAACCTGTGAACGAATACACTTGACCCGAAAAAAGGTAAGAAAATCATTCTCAACTAACTTGCAATAATAAAGTCTACCAATTTCATTTGACCATATTCAAATCCCTCCAACAATATTTTAAACTAGAGTTCACTATTAAATTTATGAAAATCAAAGTTTACCCCCCGAATCATTTAACCAAGGATTTTTAAAACAAAAATTAGATTTAAACATCTCGCTAACCGAAAAGAGTCATAAAAATTTTGCCTTTTGACTAAAGTGTATACAATTCTCTTTTCCATCTCACTAAGTACCATAATCTAGAACAAACCCGCATTTTACATCCACTCATCCTCTGCTACCCCCTAGTTCATGCTTTTGTCGAGAGGTCTTTTGAATTTACTTATTTAAGAAACAATTGCGTTGGTAGGGGGAAAAAGAATCTCGCTCTTCTAAGGGACCAAGACCGATCCATGCCAACTTATTTCTTATATTGATAGCGGGAAAGAACCTTGCCCTTCTGACGGACCAAGGCCGATCCATATCAATTTTTTCATTTTTTTTCATTTGAATTGGCATTGGGACCAATCCCGCTCTTCTGACGGACCAAGACAAATCCTTACCAATTTTTCTATTCATACACTTATTATTACTTTTGACCTCCAATCATTGTGATTTTTCAGGGGTTTCTCAAAAAAGAATTTCATTTGTTTGTTTGCTAAAAAATTATAAGACTCTTAAAAATTTCTAAGAGAAAAGTATACACAAAAGTAAATTTAAAAAATAACCATACTAACTCTCAACTAGTGATGTTGCTCCAATCTCAAGTCTAAAATCCTAAGTTAAATAACTCTAACATTGCCTTCCAAAAATTTGACTAATCAATTCTAGTAAAGTATAATAAGATCAATAAAAATCAAGATGAAATATTTTAATTTTGGGGCGAAATACTTGTTTATCACCTTTTGCAAGTTAACTTAAAAAGTAATTGGGTCAAATATAAATAATGGTTTCTTAAACAGTAACAAATTCATATAAAATCCCTTCCCCACACTTAGTAATGGACATTGTCCTCAATGTACCACAAAAAATCAGAGCAGCACAAAAAAAAAAAAAAAAAACAGCACAGAAAAAGGAAACATATGAAATGTTAATGAAAAGAAAACTAATACTTCCCTGCCAGTTGAAAAGAAGTGCAAATGAAGAAGCATCATCATTTTTATATTGGAGTTCACAAGTTTTGATCAACAAAAGAAAACAAAAAAATTTAGAACAAGAAGAGGATTAGAATCTTTTTCCTCAGCCTCCTCATCAAATGAGCCTCAACCATAGTAGCATCATCATCATCATCACCCCCCTGTCATCCTCCTCATCCTCATCCTCATCACTCTCTCCAGCCATCTCATCATCACCCTCCTCATCCCTCCTCTTCCTCACACCCCTCAATCCTCCTCATCCTTTTTTCCGCACTTCCTCTTCAATATTAGCCGATGCTTTCATTTTAAGAAATTCTTCCTTTCTGTCCTGTCGGAGATGAAGTTTATCCATTACTCTCTCGTATATAACGAACCTCAGACAGCAAAAAAATCAAATTTATCGTCTAAGCTGGCTAAAGACGTTTGGCCCTGAGATGTGCGCTGCAGAGCGTCGACCTTAACGTCTTGATGGTAGGAGGTTCATGAGGCGGAAAAAAATTTTAAGCGCATAGGAGTGACCTTGGCTATGAAAGTAAGTGAGGGCCAAGCAAAAAACCTTAGTCCCCCATAGCCTACACTAGTAATGTAATATAAGGGCCACAGCAAAGATGCCCTTTCTTCTAAGTAGTGGTGGCTTGATGGCTGAAGAGTTCGACAATTTCAATGGCTAGATTGATAGGGTGCTTATGGATGACACTGTAGAGATAGAGGCAATCCTTGTTAGAAAACCACCCCGGGTGCTAAGGCCTCGGCTAGTTAATTTGTATGGGAGAAAAGTCAGTGAAGAACCCGGTATTCAGGCCTGACTAATTGAGAGGGCCTTACTCCTGGCTGGATCATAGCATCGCCAACCGTGATCTCATTCCAAATGACCCTGCTGTGATGCCACGAGGAAAACGACATGAAGACTTTGGAATTCTTCTGTCCGTATATATCTTTCTGTATATAAACCAAGATATCGGCCTAGTTGAGCGATGGACATGTGGAATGGATGGCCACTCAAGGTGAAGTGTAATTTGCATTTGGGCCCATGTGAGTAGCACTGTCTTTATCCAGCTTATAAGTGCACAAAAATTCCGGGGTCAGCTCTTTATAAACTGGAGCTTCAAAGGATAATGGGCGCTCCAAAACGGTACCATCCAAGAGCTCCTTCATTTCGGTGGTGAGCTCTAGTTGAATGAGAACATCCCAATCTAACTGAAGGGTCTGGGCTAAAGGGCTTAGACCGAAGCAATTGGAAGCGTTTACTTGGTAGTCTTCCTTAAATTGGAGAAATTAGGTGCTCCATAGGGGAAGAGTCGCCAGTGGTTCAATAATTGCACCAGATTGTGACAAAAAGGATGCTGCAAATTAGATTTCTGATGAACGGAAAGCTTAGATCGATTAGCCAATTTGAATACCTGAAAAGAGGCAACAATCCAAATCAAAGAGGGACATCCATATCGTACATAGTTTGAGGCAAATAGAAAAACAGGAAAAAACAATGGGTAAGATTGTGAAAGGAATGCTCATTGGGGCATTTCATCAAACATATGGAGTGCAGCTAGAAAATGAGGTGGTGGAAAAGAAATTTTTGAAAAAACACGTCTAACGAATTTCCACTAAAAACAACAATTAACGAAGAAAAAACTGGCGTCCATACATAGAAAAGACGCTAAATGACCCAACATATTATCTCCCATTGCTAACCCTAACTAGCATGAAATGAATAATAACGATCAATTAACCAATAAAATTTGGAATTGACAGAGCATAATGTAAGCTAACTAGATGGGGCAGCATTTATAATATATGAGATCAAGAAACTCAAAGCAATGATACATAGCATTGAGGAATACACAAAAGAATTGGCAGGCCAAAACAATATGCAGAAAAGGAAGAACACACATAACCCAATTGATGTAGCATAAGGAAGAAAAAGCAGAATTAAGGGGGAAAACTTACTGGAGAAAATGCGGAATGTAGGAATTGTGGAGAGAAGAGGGAGAATGAGAGGGGTGTAAGAGAGAAATGTGTGATTGTGAGAGTGTAAGAGGGTGTGAAATTTTAAATAAACCGGTCGTGTGTGAAAACCGTGTTATTTGGGTCGACACGAGCTGGGACAAACGACCGTATCCCTTGCCCGTGTAACTTATTGGTGAGTTGTTGGAGTCGGGTTCGGACACGGGCTGGGATAACGTCGTGTCCCATGCCCGTGTAATTTACTATGCTCGTGCATGAGAACTGGATGGACACGGGCTGGGACACGATCGAGTCCCTTTGCCCGTGTAACTTACTGTAAGCGGGGGGGGTTTTTCCTAGGCTAAATACGGGCTGGGAACGACCGTGGTCCCACTCCCATGTAACTCTATGTGGGTGGGTGATATTGTTGGGCGCACACGGGCTGGGGACACGACCGTGTCCCAGGGCCCGTGTAACTCTTTGTACCCAGGTGATATTGCTGCTGGGCGTAAACAGGCTAGGACACGACCGTGTCCCTTGTCCGTGTAACTTTTTTTTTTAATTAAATCTAAAGATAAAGGAAACTTAGAAATAATAAAATTGAAGAAAAAAGGGAAAAATTAAAGCTAAGAGAGGAAAGAATTATGACGAAAAAAAGTAAAGCAAAAGAAAAGAAGGAAAGCAAAGTTAGATTGAACAAAAAATAAAATGAAGAAAACTTAAAGAACGAAAGCATAAATAGATTTAGACATGGGTTGCCTCCCAAGAAGCGCTTTAGTTAACGTCGATAGCTCGACGGGAAACGTCTCTTACGTTAGTTCCGTTGGATGGAGATAAAACTCCTCCCGGCCAACATGCTCCAAGTTTCCACTCAAGTATAAACTTCAACCATTGTCCATTTACCTTAAATGTGCCCTTCTCCGAGTGTGTAACTTCAACAGTCCCATACGGGAAAACTCGTGAAAATTGTAAATGGTCAGACCACCTGGACTTCAACTTACCTGGGAATAAACGAAGGTGGGAATTATACAAAAGAACATGATTACCTTCTTTAAATTGTCGCCCTTGTTTGTTTGCGCTGATCATGATATTTTTTTGGCCCTTTCTTTGGGTAAAATTTTTAGAGTTCTCATATGCATTTGCTCGCCTTTTCCTCTAGCTCGTTCAATTGAAGCTTCCTGTGAGAACCTGCACACTCAAAATCAACATAGCACGCTTAATCACCCAATAACCTTATGCTCTATCTCTACCCCGGGAAATGACAAGCTTTGCCTTATATAAGTCGGTAGGGTTGGTGCCGGGGTGGTGTTTGTAGGGTTCTATATGCCCATAGAGCATCATCCAACTTTTCTGACCAATCTTTCCTATGATACTCTACAGTTTTTTCAAGAATTCGCTTAAGGGTCGCGATTGGCAACTTCCACTTGGCCACTACTTTGGGGGTGGTACGGGGTGGCATCCTATGTTAAACGTCATAACATTTCAATACTTGGTTTGAGTGAGCATTGCAAAAGTGTGTTCCCCCTATCACTTATAATTGTCCCCAGGGGTGCCAAATTAAGAAAATTAGGCTTTTCAAAATTTTTTTTTTCTACCCAGCATCATTAGTAAGTAGGGCTTTAGCTTCCACCCACTTTGAGACATAGTCTATGGCTACTAAGATATATTTGTTTCCATTTGAATTCGGAAAAGGACCTATGAAATCGATCCCCACACATCAAAAACCTCAACCTCGATGAATGGGGTTTTATGGCATTTCATCCCCACGGGATATATTTCCTACTCGTTGGCAAAGATCACTACTCTCAACACATCTCTGGGCATCTTTGAATAGGGTAGGCCAATAAAATCCTGCCTCTAGGACCTTATGAGCTGTCCTATTACACTATGATGCCCACCCATGAGCCCCGAATGACAGTGGCTCAAAATTCGCCAACCCTCGAGGGGTGGTACACACCTTCGAATGACATGACCTGTACATACTTTAAACAGGTAAGGATCATCCCAAAAATAATGTTTCACATCAGAAAAGAATTTCTTCTTTTGTTGGTGTTGAAGTCCCTTCGTATGATCCAGCACTAAAAAATTAGCAATATCTGCGAACCAAGGAATTTCCGTACACTTACCTGGGCGATGGCATAGAGTCGCCCTCAGGGAATTCATCCTTGATCTCATTCTCGTCGAGCGATTCCAAGTTTAATTCTCCAATCGAATAGATGATCTACTGCTAAATTCCAGCTCCTTTTTTATCTTTGATCTCCACATCAAACTCTTGCAACAACAAGATCCACCTAATTAATCTTGGTTTTGCATCCGCTTTGCTAACAAGTACCTAAGGGCAGATGATCAGTATAAACAATCACCTTAGATAGAAGCAAATAAGAGCGAAATTATCAAAAGGGAAAAACAACGGCCTAGCAACTCTTTTTCTGTAAATAGTGTAGGGCTCCTAAGCATTCGTAAGAGTTTTACTAGCATAGTGAATTGGTTGAAAGTGCTTGTCTTGCCTTTCCCCAGCACTGCCCCCAACTGCGTGATCACTTGCATCACATATAAGCTCAAAGGGAGAGCCCAATCATGTACTACCATGATTGGGGTATTGGTAAGTTTCTCTTTAAGGACATTGAAAGCTTTCAAACACTCCTGAGAGAAAACATAAGGCACATTTCCCTTTTCTAAAAGCTTAGTCAAAGGGGGGGCAATTTTTGAGAAATCCTTAATAAAAACGCCTATAAAACCCTGCATGTCCTAGAAAACTTCTTATGGCCTTAACCGAAGTTGGAGATGGGAGTCTTGCAATCGCATCCACTTTTGGTAGTATCCACCTCAATTCCTCGATAAGAGATCTTATGGCCCAGCACAATACTTTCTTGTACCATTAAATGGCACTTTTCCCAGTTGAGGACAAGGTTGGTCTCTTCACACCTGGTAAGTACCCTGTCCAAATTATCCAAACAAAGGTCAAATGAATTGCCAAAAACTGAAAAATCATCCTAAATACCTCCATTATGTCCTCAATTTAAATCATCAAAAATACTAACATGCATCACTGGAATGTAGCCGGTGCATTACAAAGACCAAAGGGATTCTGCGATAAGCAAAAGTGCCATAAGGACAAGTGAAAGTGGTCTTTTCTTGATCTTCCGGTGCAATAGGTATCTGAAAATAACCAATAAGCCATCCAGAAAACAATAAAACATATGTCCAGCTAATCGTTCTATCATTTGATCAATAAAAGGTAAAGGGAAAATGGGTCTTTTTGTGTAGCATCGTTTAACTTTGATAATAGATACATACACGCCAACCTGTTACCGTTCTCATTGGGGTCAATTCATTCTTTCATTAGAGACTACTGTCATCCCACTTTTTTTTTGGAACTACTTGCATTGGACTTACCCATGAACTATCAGAGATAGGATATATCATACCTGCATTAAGGAGTTTTTATAACTTCCTTTTTGACTACCTCTTTCATGTTTTGGATTCAAATCTTGGGGCTGCACAACCGCTTATAGTTTTCTTCCATTAAAATCTTATGAGTACAAAAGAGGGATTGATACCTCGATATCGGATATTTTCCAAGCAATGGCCGTCTTATGCTCCTTGAGTACTTTCAGTAACCTTTCTTTCTGTTCTTTTTCCAAATTTAGATGCTATAATTACCGGTAATTTGGAGTCCTTCTCTAAGAAAGCATATTCCAAATAGTCAGGTAATTGTTTTAGCTCCAATAATGTGGCTCCTCAATCGAAGTTTTTAACTTGCTTTCCTTCCTCTTTTTATCTCTTTCAAATCCTTTCCACAGAGATAGGTTTATTTGCCTCCCCGTTGGGCTATCACCTCGGATTTGACAGGATCTTCCGAAACTTCCTCCATGCCTAATTGCAAGCAACTCTCCAACGGATCCTTAAGAAGAAATTCATGCATATAAACTTGAAACAAAAGTGTCAGTAACATCAAGAAGGGAGCAAGTATCATCCTGATCGACAGACCTTTTCATAGCCTCCCCAAAAATTTTTAAAAATAATCTCTTTCATCTCCGACTCAAAGAATGACTTCCCATTACTAACATCAATGATAGCCCTAGCGGTAGCTAAGAATGGTCTACCTAGGATAGGGGCAATTCAAAATCTTCATCTATAAACCAATATCACAAAATCAACTAAAAAAATAAATTTACCCACCTGAAACTAATACATCCCCAAAAATACCTCTAGGGTATGTCATAGTTTTATCACTAATTGCAAACCATGCGTGTGGGCTTAGGTTCCCTTAATCCTAGTTTCTTAAAAAATTTATAAAAGGGATTTTAAAATTTATGCTAGCACCCAAATCAGCTAAGGCTTTGTCAATTAATAGATTACCAAAATGACAAGGAAATTTTAAAACTTCCTGGGTCTTTTAGTTTCTTGGGCAGCTTGTTTTGCACGGTTGTTTTAACACTTTTCATCCAAAAGATTTTGTTTGAAAGCTCCTCAAGCTTCCTCTTGTTAGATAACAAATCTTTCAAAAACTTACCGTACTCGGCATCTGTGACAGGGCATCAACAAGAGGTAGGTTAATATGCATTGTTTAAAGAGGTCAAGGGAAATTACGAATTGTTGGTCATTGCGATCTTTCTGGAGTCTTTGGGGAATGGGATAGGTGGTTGGTATTCCTTTTACTTTGATGGCTCTACATCTGCTGTTGCTTTCGTCCCCTCCTTGCTCTTTCTAGTTTCCTTACTGGATGTCCTCTCAGCAAGCAACTCCTTCCCATTACGAAGTGTCACTGCCTTAACATGTTCCTTTGGATTGGTTTCTGTATTTCCCCGAACGATCCCTGCAGTCTTTCAGAGATTAGCTTCGCAAGTTGACCAATTTGGTTCTCAAGATTGCGATTTGAAGCCTCTTGATTCCTCAACGAGGATTCAATGTTGGATAAGCGAGCTTCATTGCCTTGAATATATTTTGTGAGAAGTTCTTCCAACTGGATTTCTTTTCTTGAGGGAGAGGAGGTGGGAATGGTCCTTTGAAATCCAGGTAGGCCAAAGTTGGTCTTCTACTGGCCCTTTGGTTTTGGTTTCCCCACGAGAAATTAGGGTGATTCCTCCCTCCGGATTGTAAAATGTTGCTGTAGGGGGTTATTTTGTTGCTTAGGTGTATTTCCTAGATAATCCACCTTTCCAGGGTTCTTGTGCTCCATACCCCTGCATACCAAAATCACTTACATCCGATTTTCACTTGTTGAGGGCCAACTGAGAGTGCATCAATCTTTTTACTTAATAAAATCCACCTTGGCTCCAAAGCAGTGGTCAAGTCCACATCATAATTCCCCCTAGCCTTTTGTTCGCTCTAGTGCTCTCCCACTGGTAATTGTTCATCGCTACTCCCCTTTAATCAGGTTTTGTGCTTGCTCAAGTGTCTTTGTGTTCAAAGTACCTCCTGCGGATGCATTAATCATCTGTTTAGTAGATAAAATAAAACCATTGTAAAATGTCTGAATCTGCATCCATAGTGGGAGGCCATGATGTGGCACCTCCTGAGTAAGTCCTTGAATCGCTCCCCAATGTCATATAGAGTCTCCGCTTCCAATTGAGCAAAACATGAAATATCATTTCCCAAGTTTAGCGGTCTTTGCAGGTGGGAAATACTTCTCCAAAAATTTCTCTACCAATTCATTCCAAGTTGTGATTGAATTTCATGGTAGAGAATTCAACCACTGTTTTGCTCACTCCTCAAGGAAACGGGAATAGCTTACAGTCGGATGGCATCATCCGTGGCTCCGTTGATTTTAAAAGTATCACAAATTCCCAGAAAGCTAAAGATGTGGGGATTGGGGTCTTCATCTTGGAGACCGTCAAATTGATCATATTGTTTGCACCATTTGTATGATGTTAGGGGCAATTTGGAAGTTGTTAGCCGCGACGGTTGGCCTTGCGATGCTAGAGTCAGCTCCAATAAGTGTAGGCCTTAAATAACGGACATGGTTTGATTTTCTTCCTTCCCGTTGTTTGCCATGTGTGGTGGATCTTCCTGCTCGAGAATTGAGTGTTAGTCTCTTCACCTTTCCTTGATTTGAACAATTGACCGTTTCAATGGTCGCCACACTTTGTCTAGGGCGTGATTTCAAATTTTGAAGGAAGTTTCGTCAATTTCAGGGTCAAGTTTTTACCAAATCTTCCGGGGTTACTTCTAGTCATACACTGTAAGGATAAGAAATATAAAATCAATTGCAGCTCTAGCTAATGAAATAAATAATGAAAACAAAGGAAAAAAATGGTTAAAGTAAAAAAGCAACTAGCGTTCTTAATACGAAAACCCCCCGCAGCGACGCCAAAAAATTGATCAGGCAAGTGCACCTATCAGTTTTAATATACATGTGATCCTATCGATCCCAAAGATTTTGAGTACTAATATAACTTTAGCTTTATTATCAACCGAAAAATTGTGATAAAATTGAATGATTAAAAATACTGAAATTAACAACTAAAAATACTTATAACCCTTAATATTACGCAAATTAGGAAGCAATAACTACGAACGACTTCAAGTATGCAATAATGTATTTAGGAATTATTTCCCCTAATGTTTTTAAAATGTAACCTTTTTAAAAAAATATCCAATTCAATTTCTATTATTTTACCGGAGGGGTTCACAATTAAAGCTAATATCTTTTTCAAGCATATTAACCCTAATCCTAAATTATTTTTGGAATCTCTTCACTTAGTAATATAATTAGAATTGCATTTAAAGTGTAATGAATTCCCACACAAACAATTAACTTTCCGGAAGAAACATGTATCTTATCTCTAAGTATAAAATGTAATTTTCTTCAATTTTGCCTAGATCTAATTATACATGCAATTTCTCAATCAACATGCATAATATCATATATTGATACTCTAGAATTATCATCCACATTAAAGAACATAATTGAATCAAAAAAGATAGAAACTTAATTGAAATACTCGAATTTAACTATCATAACCCAATCTAAAAACAGTTTTCATTAAAAACGTAAAATAAAGCAAAAAACCCCTTTTGATTTGATGACAATCTCTCTAATCTTGAAATCGATGTTGTTCTCGCTTCTTGATTAATGTTCTTCTCAAATCTCTTCTCATCTCTTGTGTCTCTTGTTTCTGTAATGTCTCCCTCTTTTTTTAAAACCCTAAGATATCCTTTATATGTGTATTATAAATATTCTGTTTTCGTCACCCGATATAGCCGGGACATGGCCGTGTTCCCAGGTCATGTAACTTTCTGCACTTAGGCAAATTTTCTACATAACTTCAAAACTTTTATAACTTTCGTTTGAACTCGGAATTGAGTGAAACTTGATTCCTTTTCTTCGTTTTCGAGCCTAAAACACGTTTACACCCTGAAATCAACATTTTACTAAATTAAGTATCAATTTCTTTAAAGAAAACCAAAAATGTAAGGGAAATACTATAAAATCACTATATTGAAATATGTTTAAAATCAGAGTTATCAGGAGACTATGAAAAAGTCTATCGATCAGGATGATACTTGCTACCTTCTAGATGTTACTGACACTTTCGTTTCAAGTTATATGCAGGAAGTTCTTCTTAAGGATCCGTTGGAGAGTTGCTTGCAATTAGGCATGGAGGAAGCTTCGGAAGATCCTGTCAAATCCGAGGTGATAGCCCAACTAGAGGCAAATAAACCTATCTCTACGGAGAAAGGATTTGAAGACTTTGAAAAGAGGAAGGAAGCGCAGTTAAAACCTTCTATTGAGGAGCCACCAGTGTTGGAGCTAAAGCAATTACTTGACTACTTGGAATATGCCTTCTTAGAGAAGGACTCCAAATTACCAATAATTATAGCATCCAATTTGGAAAAAGAACAGAGAGAAAGGTTGCTGAAAGTACTCAAGGAGCATAAGTGGGCCATTGCTTGGAAAATATTCGATATTCGAGGTATCAATCCCTCCTTTTGTACTCATAAGATTTTAATGGAAGAAGACTACAAGCTGGTTGTGCAGCCCCAGAGACGCTTGAATCTAAACATGAAAAAGGTAGTCAAAAAGGAAGTTATTAAACTCCTTGATGCAAGTATGATATATCCTATCTTTGATAGTTCATGGGTGAGTCCAATGCAAGTAGTTCCAAAAAAGAGTGGGATGACAGTGTTCCCTAATGAAAAGAATGAATTGATCCCAATGAGAACGGTAACAGGTTGGCGTGTATGTATCAATTATCGAAAGTTAAATGATGCTACACGTAAGGACCATTTCCCCCTACCGTTTATTGATCAGATGATAGAACGACTAGCTGGACATATGTTTTATTGTTTTTTGGATGGCTTATCTGGTTATTTTTAGATACCTATTGTACCGTAAGATTAAGAGAGACCACTTTCACTTGTCCTTATGGCACCTTTGCCTA
>JAMXBC010000451.1:0-21915 GCA_024138005.1 Lumnitzera racemosa | reverse complement strand
GTGTAAAGGGACAAAAACAAAAATCGGGTTTATTTAAGTCTTGATAACTTCCAACATTTATAAGCAGTTTTTTTAGGAGCAGCCAGCAGGTTTTTTTTTTTTTTATTTTTTCTTTTTTTGGGTTCAGGGGGGGGGGAAAAGGTTATTTCGAAGTATAAAATCAAGCATTTGAAGGGGAAAGGGCAATTTTTAAAAAACCGATTACTGGCATTCAAAAAACCTTTGAGGGCAACGGGAAAACCCACAACATTGATAAAAAAAGGGGAAAAAAAAACCCAAGAACAAGATACAATCAACCGCACGGTTTTAAACCCAAGAATCACTCACTTATGGTAATTTCCCGGGCCCAAAATTACGGGGAAATTGGACTTCTCTGAAACTTGTACTCTTTTCCCTTTTTCCTTCAAAAAAACCCCCCTAACAACCCCTTAAAACCCCTACAGGTTTTTCACTTCAAAACTCAATTTCATAACAACACCCGAATTTCAAAAAAACCCATCTAAACCTCCAATTTAAAACCTTTTCCCCATTTTAAAATACATCCCTCACTTCCAAAACCCCACCAAACCCCTAAAAATTCCCCCCCCCCAAAAACCTCCTTACACCTCCTAAAAACCCTTTGCCCTCTTTTAAAGGGGCCCTTTAATTTCCCTCCCTCTGCGATGCAACCCTTCGCGCCCGCCATGTGGGGGGGAAAAATTTTAGCTCTTTCATCCTCCTCCACGGGGGCTGTTTCCCTTTAAATTAATAGGAATTCGCCTTAGAGTGATAAATACAGCGAGTGATTTTTTCGGTAAAGCGGAGGCGGAAAAAAGGCGCGGCGGGAGGACGCTCCTTCCCCGGCCCCCCGTCGAAAAAGGAGGTTGTTTGGGGATGGGGCGGCGATGGTGGGGAGAGAGGAGGGTTTTGAGGCGGCGGGGGAGGAGGCGTGGGAAAGGACGGAGTTTTACTTCGACTTCCATTAGAGCTAGGGTTAGGTTTTTCGGTGCTTAGAGCCGATGCGGTGCGATTTGGGGGGGTTGGCGGTGGAGGGGGCGAAGTGGTGGGGGGGAAAAAAGTGGCAGCGTTGGTGGAAGTGGTTTGGGGGCGGTTTTTGGTGGCGGCGCGTTTTTCGAGCTTTTTCGATTTCTTCCTTGTTCCCCGGGGTTTGAGGTTTGGTTTTTTGGGTTTGGGTTTTTTTCGGGCATCTTTTTGCTTCAATATGTGAATGAAATTTTTCCCATTAAGGGCCCTTTTTATTTTGGCCGCCTGTTTGAATTTTGGCAACCCCGAATAAAAAACGGGAAATTTAAAAAAAATGTTTTCACAAGCCAAAAAATGGGGAAAAAATTGTTTGAAAATAAATTAAAAAAGCCCCATCCCGGGAAAAAAGGGAAAAAGAGAAAATTTCAAATAATGGGTTTCTAAAATTGCTTTACATAAAAAAAAAAATTCTATTACAAATTTTCTAGAATCTAAAAATATTTTATAATTTAAAATGACAAAAGTCTTTTTTGTCTTTTAAATTTAATTATTAAATTTTATTTTTAAAAAAATAAAATTTTGAAAAAAAAAAATTTTAGATAAAATTTGATCCAAAGGTCTATAAAATATTTTTTTATGAAACCGTTTATAAACTAAATTTCCTCCAGATAATCTTAAATTTTAATTTTTCAATAAACCAAAATTTTTAAATTTCTACTAGAATTTTGTCTTAAAAAAAACTTTTGAGTTTTCAAAATCTCCATTTTAGTTGAATTTTTGTTTCCCTAAAATTTGTATTTCTTTTTTAAAATATTTTTTATTTATATTTGATACATAATTTTACCCTTTTTTTTTAAAAATTTCCAAAAATTTAAAAAGGGATTTAAATTTTCTATCTACAATTTTTTTTAAAGGGCAATTATAATACTTGGATTAGAAAAGTTAATTGTAAAAAAAAAAAAAAGAAGGATAAAAATTTTAAGCAAATTTAAAGTTAATTGCAAAAAAAAAGCAAATTTAAAAAAAAACTAAAAACTTATAAACTTTTAAATAGCGACTAGAAATTGGATAAAGTTTAAGTACCCAAATAGCAATTACCCTTGTTTTAATAATTTGCAAAAAAATTTCAAAACTTTTGGTGATTTCCATTAAATTTCCTTCACATTTTTGTCCTCTTTTTAAACCATTTCCCCTTTTTTTGATAGAGTTTTTTTAGACTCGAGCCCCATAGGGGTTTATGGCGGGCTTGCCCAGGGGGCCCTGGCTTTTGGTTGTTTTTCCTCCAAAATTTAAAACCCCTCCCTCCACATAGTTAACCATAGCCCCAAATCCATTGCCCCTGCCCCACCTAATATTGAAGCTCATAACGGCTAGGGAAAAATTTTGGGTAAGGGTAGATGACTAAGTCAAAATCATCCCCCTACAAAAACTTGGGGGCTACGTTTAGATTTTTTATGGAAACTATTATCTATGGGCTTTCGAGCATGTCCTCTGCCTTGTAACGATCGTCCAAAACGTCGAATTTCCCTCGTTTATAAATACTAAGGGAAACCCCCAAAAAGTAAAACACTAGGTACTCTGCCCCCCCCCTTTCCCCTTTTAAATTACTTAAACCCCTTTGCCCTTTTTAAAAAGGCTTAAGCATTGGAAAAAGTCACGTCATGCAACACCCTCAACACCCCTTTTGTGCCTTTTTTTTCAGGCTCCCTAAAATGCAAGGCTTTTCACTTTCCAAAAATTTTATCAACAAGAAACTTTAGAAAGATATTTGGGGGTTCCCCCTTTTGCGAAATTTCCAAATCAAAATTAAAAACCTAAACAATTTAAAAAGTTTCTAAAACCCATTCCCCCTTTCCCTTGTACCACTTTTGTCTTAAAGTCATAGACCAACAAATAACCATAAACACAACCAAAACAACCCACCTCTAAATGGAGAAACCCCGAATGTGGCTAAACCACTTGGGGTAGAACTCGAAGAGTTTGTTGCCAAATGACTATTCCAAAAGAACCGATAAGCCGAAAGGCGTTTTAGGTTACTTTGTCTTGAAGTTTTGATGCTATGTAGGCAAAATTACCCCCAAACAGCGCAAAATAAAGGTAAGGCACCACAATCAACCCCTAAAGGCCAAAGAGGGGTACAATTGCAAATTTAAAATAAAACCGCCTTTTAAAAATGAAAAAAGTAGCCAAATTTCCCAGGGGGAGCTGCCTTGTTGCAGCCGTAGAGCTCAATCAAGCTTGAAAATGCTGGGGTTAAATTTGAGCCCCATGAAACATTTAAAAGAAGGCTCTCTAAAGGAAGATGAAGAGAAGGCAGTAGATGGAACTAACGTGTGGCCTAAAAACCCAAACCCCTTCCCTTTTTACCGGGGTATTTTAGGATGGGTTTCCCCCTTATAGTAAGTTTCCTACCTTGGGACCACTCGAGGGCCCATTGATGATCTTGAGGGATTACCTCCTCCATTTTCGTACCCTCATGAACACCCATTTTTTTGGGGGGATGCTTTTTGTGCAAGGCTTTATGTATTTTAAAGGAAGGTAGTTCGGACGGGGGGTTAAAACTATTCTTAAAAATTTCCCATCAGTTCCTTCGAAGAGTTATTCGTCGCTTCAATCTCCGCTTCAGGGAAAAGCAAGCCCCCCTTTTAAAAGAACATTTTTTCCTTTGGGTTTTCTGATCAAGCAAAAGAGAAGGAAGACTCTGTAAGAATCGTGCCCCAAATTTAAAAACAATGCTAAGTCAAGTTTCCCCAAATTTGGATGGGGGAAATTGTTTTTAAGGGTGCTTGCTAAAATTTAAAAGGCCCTTTTTAGGGGTTTCTTTAGGTCGGTTTGAAGAAAGATAAGGATAGAGTGTTAATGAAGGTTTTCTTAAGCGGAAAGGGGAAAAAAAGGGAAAGGGTTTAAGGGGAAAGGTTCCAAGGGCCCAAGAAGCGATAAAACAAGCTTAAAACCCATTCCCTTCTCCCTATTTATACTCGATCTACACCTTGAACCCCAAACCTATCACTCGGGTTTTCATGGGAAGTACAATAAAAGGGTGTTATAAAAGCCTCCCAAGTTGGAAGGCGGAGGGGGGCTAGGACCCCAAATCGTGGGAACCTTTGAAGGTATTGAAAGTTTACGATAAAAACCAAAAACCATCCTATGGAAGAATCCCTTCCAAATTTAAAGAACGAAATAAAGTATCCCCTTCAGTAGGGCTATTTTCTTTTTTTTAAGTAGGTAGCAAAACCCTAACACAAAAAAAAAAGGGTTTACCTCAAAGAAACTGGAAAAAGAGTATCCCGACGCCCATAAACCAAAAACTGACCCCCTTAAAAATTGTCTTTAAACCCCTTTTTCTTTTAAGGGCTTACCCCCTGGGGAGTGATCGGGGTTTCTGGCGCTCAATAAATCTTGTTTTGGATTTTAGCTTTTTAAAAGGGAAAAGAGATGAGGAGAGACACTTAAATTCCTTTTTTCTGATAAGGATTTAAAAGGGGGAGTGATACCCCTCACTAAGATGCCATTGAAAATTAAAGGGAAAGAATTGCAAACTTTAAAGGGTCCTTAAGATCATAGTAGATACTGGCAACCCCAATGATATCCTCTTCAAGTATACTTATGCAGATGGGAAGAAGTTGTTATTAAGATGAAGCCACACCCCCAGATCTTATTGGTTTCGTGGGGGAATGGGTCCAAGTATGTATCATTAACTTAACTAGAGCTTGGCGTGAGGGAAAAAAAATTGCTACCCAAACCCAAGGGGAAACTAGGTTGTGGACTACCCCTCCCTTTTTAAAACTCTACGGGGATGATCGATTTTGGGAACCCAACTTTGGAGTTATCCCCTCATTCCTCCCCTTTAAAGGGTTTAAATTTTCTAAACCCCCTCCAAGGGGGGAATTTTTTAAAGTGAAACTAGAAGCCTTCGCGAGCTTTATGTAAAGGCTACCAAAGTTGAGGGTTTTGTCTTCACTCAGAGCCCAATCTGTAAAAAATTTAGTCAAACAAAGAGGGGTGAGTAAAAAAAAAAAAACCCGGAAGAGTTGCGGATTGGCACCAAATCCTAAAAAAATTTAAAGGTAAAGGATAAAGGCCCCCCTCCTAAGGTGAGGGGGGCCATTATTTGAACTCCTGCGAGCAAATTTGGGAATATGTTTTGAGGGACATGCTTGGGAATCCCCCTTAACCTAGAAACCCCGCGGGCCTCAATGTCGACAATAGTATGCAACCTTTCAAGCAGAAAAAAAAGGTTTTTTTATCCCAAAAAGAAGTAGGCTGCCATTGAGGAAAAAATGTAAAAGGGCTACGGGAAAGGGCAGGCTTTGGATGAGACGAAAAGTTTAACCAAATTTAGCTAAGGTTGTGTTGGTCAAGAAAAAGAATGGGGAAGTGGCATATGTGTTTTGGGAATTAATAAAACCTAAAAAAAACCCCTGCCTAAAGGGGATTTACTTCTCTCCCCCAAGGTAGAAAAAATTGTCGACTCCAGTAAAGTTACGTCTGTTTTAGCTATTTGGGCCTTTTCGGGATACAACTAGTTCAAAATTAGACCCAAGGATGAAGTTCACACCTCTTTCATCCTGACTTTAGCACTTTTATTATAGGGATTTCCTTTCGGCTTAAAAAAGGCTGGGGTTTAATGTACTAACGGATCAAAACCCAAACTTTTCCCCAAGCCTTGCTCAGTTTGAAACAAAAAAGATGTATTTTGGACTACATGTTTATTAGACTCCCATGTAGGAAGCCTAAAACTAGTTTGAAGAAATAGGGACATCCTAAAAGTGTTCTTTGGGGTTTGGGCTTTTGAAAAGTTCCTGAGTTTTCATGGTAACCAAAAAGGGGAATTGGGGCCCAAATTTTTCCCTAATTTGATATGGGGCCACCCGGGAGATAAAAACCCCCCTCCTTAGTCAAGGACTTATAGAAGCTTATGGCCATGGTGGTATGCTAAGAAAAATTTGTTTCAAGGAGCATAGATAGATGCGAAAAATTTTTCCCAAAATTTCCTTTTAAAAACCCAAAAGGTTTTAAGGGGTCTTTAGTGAAAAGAAAGCCTTAAAGGGAGTTGCAAACGTCCTAAAGGGCACCTACTAATCCTATCCAAGCTTTTTACAAGAGGATTTGTTCCGTCCCTTGGTGTCAAGGGAAAAAGGAAATTTTCATCTGTATTAGTTGGGATAAAAGGGAATGAAAACCCTTAAAGTCATATATGGCTTTAAACCCACATCCTCAAGGACTTAAGGTAAAGGTTTACGAGGAAAGAAAAATTTTGGCCTTAGCCATCATGATCTTTTCACTGGGGGCCAAAACCTTACTTTTGGGCCCACATCAAATTGTCGTACAAACCCAAACAAAACCATTGTGTATACATTATAAAAGGGCTCGATGCGTCTAGTTAAATGGTAAAGTACCCAAGGGGAGCTAAGTACATAGGGAACCCAAAACCAAACACGAATGGCTTATTAAGTACAAGTTTTGGCTAACTTCATTGTAGAGTACACAAGAAGGAGGAAAGACCATTTAAGATGGCAACCCCGGGTTTTAAACTCTTATATTGATGGGTTATCCACCTTAGGGGAAAGAGGAGTGGGTCTAGTATTTAATTGAACCCTAAAAGCACTTTTGGTTTATCCCCCCAAAAATTCATTTTCCCGATCTTTTAACAAAGATTTTTGGAGTATGGGGGCCCAAATTACTATTTTTTTAAAGATGGCAAAGGGATTAACATTAAAATTTGGGGGTTCTTCTAAAAACCTTAATCCTTGCAGCCCGGGCAACCTTAAGGTAAGTAAAAAGCTAGAGATGACCCCATGGCAAGTATTTTAGATTGGGTTTGAAGACTCTTTCGGCCGATTTTCCCTTTTGGTCCCACCCCCTAAAATTTCCCCCTTAAGCAGAGAACTCAACATTTAATTGGTTTTCCCCCAGACTTTTTTTCTTACAGGAATAAAAAGGCCCGAAGTGAAGGGGTAGAAAGATTTTATCGAAAAACCTACCAAAGGAAAATGCCCCCATTTGGGGCAAAACCCAAAATCCTTAAGCTATAGCAGCAAAAAATGAGCCAAGTAGCCGAACCATCTAAAGTTACTTCGGGGGGAAGGCACTTACTAGATGCAAGAAGGGGGCCCAAAAAAAAACTAAAGGTCCCATGCCCCCAAATTACCCCCATAATAAACCCGTTCTTTTTATCAAAGGGGGATTTGGTTTCCCCTTTTTAGGTGCCTTCGGTCGAAGAAGACTACACACATGGAAGAGCTGAAAGCCAAATTGTAAAACAACCCCATCTAGTCAAAAGCTTGCTACATCCGATCCATGACTCGGTTTACTACTGGCTAACTATGGGGTAGGATTTTAAAGGACGATAGCTAAAAGGTTTTTTGTGCTAGAAGTTTTCCCCCAATCACTCATCCCCCTAGCTCTAACCTTTACCCCTTAAAAAGCCCCTAGCCCTTTTGCATAATGGGGCTTTCGACACCCGGGGGCACTTTCCTAAAACCCTTTAAAGGGGATGGCTTTGTGGAAATAACTACTTCCCCAAAGGGGCAAAGTTTGGGGTCATAGCCAAAAAAAATGAGAAGAGCAAAAGTCTTTGGGGCGCAAAAACATCTTCTAAATTTTTGGGGGGTTCCCTTCCCCTTTCATTTTAGATAATGGGTGGAAATTTCGAAAACCCTTAAAGTTCATAGAGTTATTTGCTGCACCACATCATCCCCTACTTTACCTTGTTTTTAAACACCCTTAGTTAAGGGTTTTGGTTAGGGCCATGAACCAGGTCATCTTCAAGAGACTAAAGAAGAGGGTAAACCAAGTTAAGAAAAATGAGCAGATGAGCTGCAAAACATTTTTTTAAGGATACGGTTTTACTCACCATACTTTTATAGGAAAAAACTCCTTTTTGTTTAACCTTTTAACCCCTTCCAAAAAAGAAAATCCTCCTAATCAAGTTGGGAACCCCCCTAAAAAATTCCGGGACTTGGGTTTTTAAATTTGCCCTCAACAAAAAAAAAAAATTTCCCTTTAAAAAAAAAATTTAAAAAAAAAAGGGCTAACATTGACACCGGGTGAAGAGATCGGGGGCCTTTTAGAAACCTAAGTAGCTCCCCTATCAACTCAAGAAACCCAAGATAATGACAAGAAGTTTCGCATAAGGAGTTTAAGGTGGGAGACCCTAGTTTACCGTAAACTTGGGGGGGGCCCTTTGGGGTTCCCGAGAGGGGAAAGGGAAAAAGTTTCCCCAAAAATTTGGGGAAAATTATTAGAGTAAAGGGAAATAACTTAGGCAAGGGGGCCTTACAAACTAGGGGCTAGAGGGGAAAGCTTTTTACAGGGGCCCTAGAATGTCGATAATCTTCGGCTTTATTTAAAAGGGAAATTTTTGGGAAATTTTGATGAAATTACTTGTTAAGATTATTAATGAAATGTTCATTCGCTAATATTTATGTATTTTTTTTTGCAAAACTTATTTTATTCAAGTCATCCCAACCCCAAATAGGTGAAAAACCTAAAAATTTTAAACGTACCCCCTCAGCATGGGTTGGTAAAAACCCCCACCAACCCAAAAACTCCCCCTTGGGAAAAACCTCAGAAAAAAGGAAAAACACCCTTGCTTAATTAAGGAACTTTTTTTTTTTGGGTGGGTTCGAACACCACCAACCAAACCCTTTTTTCGGTAACCTTAGAAAAGGGGAAAACACCCCTTGCTTAACTGAGGAATCTACTTTTGGGGGCAGGTTGGGAACACTATTGACTTGCCCCCCCTCAGGAATTAGAAAGGGGGAAAAAACCCGTTGTATTTTTTGAGGGCCCCCATTTTAATGGGAAAGTTAAAACACCACCGATTAACCCCATCAAGAACCTCGAAAATTTGGGAAGCACCGCTTGCAAAACCCGGGGGAAACTAAAATTTGTTTGCTAAAACATTGACAACTTGGGCCCTGGTTAGGGACTTGAGCTAAAAAAACTAACAGCCCCTTAAAGGGCCCATTTGCCCCAAAATTACTTTTTAAGATCGGAAAAAAACCTTTTCCCTCCCAAGGGACAAAAGTAACTTAAAAAAAAATAAACTAACTTTTAAGCAAAGCAACTGAATAAAAAGGCTTTACGATCCTAAGCACCCTAGCGGGGGTTTTTTAAGCATTAGAAAAACTAAAAAGTATAGTTTTAAAAATAAAAGCAGAAATAAAAAAAAAAGTCTTTCACTCAGCTTTTCAAGATGTGTACAAGAAAAAGGGGGTCAACACACCAACCTATTATGGTATTTTCCCCCCCCCCCCCTTATCATAAGCAAAATTTGAAAAAAAAAAGAGAGAGAGAGAGAGAGAAGAAAAAGACAACAGTTTTTTTTGGGAATAGCAAAAACTTTGACAATTCAAATTAAATCTAATCCATCTTCCATTTAAGGGGAATTTTAAACCCCACTTAAGGTGGGTCCTGAGCTGCTGGGCCCTTTGGTTGAAAAATGAAGGGGGAAGAGTTTGAAAGGTTAAGTCTGTAGGGGGGTCCCCCTCCCCCTACCCTTTCCCTTCAAATCCCTTTTAAAAGGTGATCCTACTAGTTCCCTTAGGTAAAAAGTATTTATAGGGCATTTTGCAAAACCCCGGGCAGAAAGAGGAGCACCTTGGGCCCTTTTGGGTTATCAAGCAATGGGCCTTTCCCCTTGCTTTGGTCCCCTTTCCTCCTTGAAAGGGAAAGTTTTGATAAAAGCAGGGGAAAAAGGGTTTAAAGGGAATCATTGTAAAGTTCCTAACCATATTCAACAGTGATGTCTGGGCACTCTTAGTCTATAATCGACTTATGAGGAAATTTTTTCTAGGGCCCTTCCCCCTGGGGCAACCTCAAAAGGACCTCGAGCTTCAAATTTAGTGTTTTTTCCCTTCATTCCTTAGCCTTCCCCTAAGCTTGTGGATCTTTCGCCCCAACCAAACCTTTTCATGCTAGCTCTAGAAAAGTGTTTTTAGAAAAGTCACATTCTATTCCCTTCATCACTAACTCGGTCCAAAACTTAGATCCCAAGGGTTTTTTTAAGCTCAACATTGTGTTGGTTTTTGCTGTACCTTGGCCTTCCTCTCCCTTCCAATTTCTTAGAGATTTTAGCCTTAGACTTCTACTTTTCCCCTTAAATTAAGGTATTAGACCTAAAAAACCCTTGCGGGCCCCCCCTTGGTTTCCCTTTCCCAACATAGTTTTTAAAAATCTTGAATCTCCCCATGCAATTCTACAAGTTTAGATTTTAAGGGGCCCCTTTTTTAATTTAAAACTCATATATAAACTTTTTTTCCCATATAAAAAATTTCCCGTTTTTAACCAATTTTATATTTTAAATTTTTTGAAAATTACTTTTTTTACTAAATTTACCGATTTTTACATTCTAAATTAAAAGGGTTTAAAAAAATTTATAAAATAAACCCTAGATTTTTAAAGGGTTTTAACTATTTTTGGCATTAGATATTTCCCATACCCTATTTTATTTTATTTTTTTTTTTTCCCTTTTTTCCCTCTCTCTTAGTCCCTTATTTTATTTTTCATAACCTTCACTCGGGATTTGGCTTTAATAGCAAAGATTAAAAAAAAAAAAAAAACTTTTAATTAAGTTTGAAACCATTAAAAATTAAAAATGATTTAAAAATTATTTTTTTTCTTTTTAGTTTTTTTTTTTCAAAAAAAAAATAAGGGAAAAAAAAGTTTATTTGATTTTTTTTGTTTTTTTTTCGTACAGTTTTTTTAATAGTATTAAAAATTTTTTTTATGAAAAAAAAAATTTAAATTTCTCTTCATTTTTTGTTTTTTCATCGTGTTTTTTAAAAGTTTTAAAAAAACCACTATAAACATCCCCTTTGGGTTTTTTAAAAACTATTTTACATAGCTTGTAAAAAAATTATGTTTTACATTTAAATTTTTTTTTCAAATTCCTCTAGAAATTTTTTTCATAAATTACAAGTTTGAGAACCTTACCTTTCCCACCCTTCCCTTCTCTACAGCTGGGACTTTTGGGAGGAAATTCTACACTTGCAAAAATAGAGCTTTGGGTTTAGTACTGCAAAATTTTTATAAATTCATTTAGAAGGGGGATTTTGCCCCCTCAAATCCTCTTATGCACAGAGTACTTTAAATAAGGATCCTTTATCTCTCCTAGAAACTCTTTTAGTAACAAACCCCAAAGCAGACCAAAACCGTGCACTCCAACACAAGGTGAAACGTCAATAGATAGAAAGATTAGGAAAATACCAAAAAAGGAAACCCAACTTAGAGTAAAAAAAGACACATTGACGGTTTGGGGGAGAAAAGGTAGTTTTGCCAGGGTCGAGGGCGTCGAATTGGGCCTTAGTGTTAACTCCTAGACTTTTCCCAATCGGCAAGGGGGAAAGGCCCTATAGAGGTTTCCCAAAGCTGGGGTTCCCGATTGTGAAAGTTATGTCGTGGCCTTGGAAAACCCCTTGAGGCTTGGATCTTCCCTCTATACTACTTAAAAACCCTTACTAAAAAAACAATTGTCAAAAAAAGTAAAGGGTTCTTGGACTCTACAAACCCCCCCTTATAGGGTTTGGAAGGGTTTTTTCTCCCTTAAATGCTTCTCCAAGGCTTTACTTAGACCTATTTCATTAGTTATGGTAAGATGGGGGTTTAATGGGGTGGGAGTTAATCTGACAAGGGGTTTCCCAGGTGGCCGGGGAAATTGGTCTTTTTAAAGGGCCCCAATAGCCCTTTCCCTCCCCCCTTTTTTTCTAGAACTTTCTTTTTAGTTTACTAGCTCCTAAAGCAATGCTGCTTATAGCCCTTCTCATCCGTGGAGGGGGGGAAGATTTTTTAGCTTCGATTATAAATTAGCAAAAGTGTCATCCCCCATAGCAAGGACTAAAATTTACGTGAGTGGGAGTTAGCCCAGGCAAGACCATGCTCACCAATTTGGTGACCACTAATTAATAGGGGGTACCACTGGGGGAACCCCTTAAAAAGAGTAGTGCTCTCTTGGGGCTAGTCTCTTTGGCCATTGATGTAGCCCCCTTTACCCCCTCCCTTTTAAGGAGACACCCTTAAAACATTGGCTTTACCTTACTCCATTCTTGCTTTTGGGTACCCCAACTTTAAAATTTTTTTTTGGTAGTCCCCACCCTGGCTAACTTCTTACCTAAAAAGGAAGTAAATTAAAAATTTAAAAATTTTAAGGCATGTGTATTTTTGTTTTGCTTAAAATTTTCTTTGGTGACCAGAAAGGCCCAAAGAGGACCCCCTATTTCTCGAATCTTTTAAGAAGGGAAGTATAACTTCAAGGGGCCCCATTTTGGGCAAGATGAAGGGGGGCAATTCACGTTGAAGGAAGCCCTATATTTTCCCAAACCAAATTTTTTTGAAATTTGCCTTCATGGAAAGCCTTTTCTATTTTTGGGGAAAGAGCTCGAAGATTGGTATTTGAAGTACCTTTTTACTTTTCCTTTTTAGTTTGCCCCCTTTTCCCGCCCTTTTCAAGGGGGGAAGGCTTAAATCTTAGGGCAGTGGGGCTTTTTCCTTTTCAGGCTGGCTTTTTTTGGGCCCCAATTTTTTAAACCAAAAAATTTTTAAAAGGGTTTTTTAAGTTGCCCCCCCCCTTCCCCCCGGAAAACTCAAACCCCAACAAACATGTCCTCCCAAATTTTCTTCACTTAAAATTTGAAGCCTCAAAATTTAATTTTTTCCCCCACTCGATTTGGAAGTAGGTCTCCCCCTTTTGAGACTTCCCAAAAAAAAGTTATTGAGAGCTCAAGGTAGCTCTCACCCCCAAGTATTTACATAAGGCTTGAAGGGGCCCTTTATTAAAACCCCTACCCATTCGAAGGTATTTACGTAGGGCAAACCCTTGGGTGATTTCAAGTAGCTTCCTCTCAAATTCAGTAAAGGGTAAATGTATATGGGTTTTAGGGGTTCCCAATGCATGGGAAAAACACCTCCTTGATATTAAAACTACCTATTCATCCAGCCCCTAGTTTTCTGCACCCCCTAACCCCGGGATTTCGTCTTATAGTAAAAATTCTCAAGAAACCCAACTATAATGATCACCTTTCTTTGGGTTCTGACTTTTTTGGTTTCTTGTTATTCTCAACTTTTTCGTAAGTATCGATTTCCCGCCTCTAGAGGCTCATGTGGGGTTCCTATCTCGAGGGGAAAACCCCTTTTCATCTCATCCCGTTAAATTTCCCGCAGGCCCCCTCTTTGTCTCCCCATCTAATTGTGCCAAAGAAAATGAAGCCTTTTTGCCCTTCCCAAAGGGGGGGGTAGCACCCTTTTTTGTTCTGAGTCAGAAGATGTTAAAATCATGGGGCTTGAAGTCACTTCACCTAAGGGTTTTACCTTTATACATTTGAAATTTTTGTTTAGAGGGAGAAGAGTGGGGGTTTTGTTGTGAGGAAGAAAAAAGGGAAATTTAAAAAAGAAAACTTTGCCGGGGAAAAAATGGGGTAGAAAAAAAAAAATAATTTAATTAGATTACAGTAAAAAAGTGAGATAAGATAAGTTGCGAAAGAGTAATTTTTTAAAAATGTTGAGGGGTTTTTTTATTGGTTAAGTACCTAAGAAAGCAAAAACAACCGTTATAAGGATCAATAAACACAAAAACCCTCTGCGCATTATGATGGGAAGCATGATAGGAAAATTTTTCTACTAGGGTTTAACCCCTAGGGCCCTGCCTAAGGGGGCTATAGAAAATGGGAGGAAAATATCTACTCAGTTGGGCTTTTTTTGAACCCAGTTTTCTCCTTACTACCCATCGATTTTATGTATTGAGTTGAATGATTGGCCCAACTCTCGAAAAAATTTTGTACCGACTTGAAGAATGCACTTAAAAATAACCAAACCTCCCGTTCACTCCAAACTTTTCTGAGTAACTACTTAAATCGATTCCATTATTTTCAAAAGTTAAAAAGATCTACCCTTAAAAATAATTCATCAATCACTCCCACTCGAATGGTCCATGCTGATCGGTACCCTTGCTCGGACACCCGACAACATACCCTTTTTGGGGGGGATCCTTTTAAAAGCCCCCACCTATATTGCACCAAAATGTCTAGGATATCATAGGGAATTTTACTTCATTTTTTTCTTTTTTTGTTAAATATTCTTTTTTTTAATATTCTTTGTATACTTTATACATTACTTCTTTTGGGGCAATACCCTTTTTTGGGCTTTTTCCCTTTTTTGGGGAGGTTACCCCAAAAATTTTTAAATATAAATAGTTTCTTTTACATGTAACCCCATAGGGCATCAGTTATCATTAATTCCCCAAATATTTTGCCTCCCCTAAAAAATTGTTTTTTTTACTCACATTTCCCCTTATCTTAACCCTTAAGTAAGGTTTGGAAAGGTGGTATCCCCATTGGCCAAACTTATGCTCATGTCGAGTTATACCGTTTAGTCCTCGAAAAAATTCTGTTGTGTGTATATCTTTTAGAGGTTTTTCATGGGTTTTTCTTTTTTTTCTTTCATTTTCCATCCTTATGTATGTTTCCCCATTCCCTTTTAAGCTTTCGATAAGCATGGACTCATCCCTATAACCGTTTTATTTGGGTTTTTGATCAAAGGGTTTCAAAATTTATTTTTGATATCAGAGGGAAAGGTTCTTTGGATTTTAAGGGTTTGTTTTGAAATTTGTTATACTTTATTTTAGGGATGTGAAAAAAAAGAATTTTTCTATATTGATTTAGTTGCCCGTGTTTATTGAATTTTTGAGCTTTTTAGTTTAAAGGGGGTGCGTGTTGTTTTGTTTAGAGAAGTAGTGTCAATTGTAAATCCGGGGGTTTAAAATTTGGGGTTGAGTTTATTTTAAAGGGAAAATTTATTGATCCAAGGGACAACGTTGGTGTTTGGGATAATAATAAAGGTGTTTAAAAACAAACCCAAAAAAAAGGGTTTAATCCTAAGGTACCCCCAAAAAATATGACCCAAAAGATTGATGAAATGGCTAACCCCCTAGTGGTTTAACTCAAAAAAATTTTAAAACATTGGCTTTTCGACTTGGGTGAAACTACCATAACTCCCCAAAACTGTACATCTTGGGTTTGGGTAAAAAATAGTTTTTACAAGTTCGAGGTTAAAAGGGGTTTGGGGGACAAGTGAGAAGAAAAATCGGGCTTTTGGGAAAAAATGGATGAATCGAGGAAGAAGGTACAAAGAAGAAGAAAAAAAGAGCTTGAGTACCCCCAGCCCTCTAATATGTTTAAGCTTTTTATTTCAAACTTTTAATTTGGGTTTAAAAAGTGTGAATTTAATACTTGGATTGGGAGGGAAAGGGGGAAGGGGTTTTTGATTTTTCTACTAATTGAAAATTCGAAAAAAAATGAAGGGTGGGTTTTTAAGTTCTCCGGATATACTGCCCTGTAGTGAAAGGGAAATTTTTAAACTTTGAGGGAGGGGAAAGATATTTAAAAAGATTGATACAAAAAGATTAAAAAACTTGCTTAAAAGAAAGAAAACTCAAAATAAAATTTTTTTGCCAAATATTTATTACAAGGGGAAAAATTTAATCGGGTTCAAGAGTTGAGCAAGGAGGTGAACTGTTGGTGAATATGGGCTAAAAAAATTTCCCAAAGCTTTTTATTTGCTGTGAAGTGAAGGAACCACTTTGCATAGACCCGCTTTAGGTTCCTTTTCTGGGTTTTAAAGGGTGACAAACAGGGGCATTGTGGAACTCTAAAAGATTTACCACAATGGATGAGGGCCCTACAAATTTCTCAATGAAATGGAAAGGTAAAGGAAAAAGCTAAATGCCGACTCAACTATTGACTAACCAATCTATTCAAGGAAGCTATTAAGTCAACCGAAAAATCAATCCGTCAGATAAGGGGGTGTTAGGAATTTACATTTGGGGCAAACCCAAAAAATAAAAAGTTTCGGGTATGAAGTTGAGAAAGGGTAACGATTGGAAAGGGAAAAAGAAACCAAAAACAAGTGCTTCAAGTGCCAAGGTTTGAACATATGGCTGCCTAGTATTTAAATTGGGAAGGGGTTATGTATAAAAGGAGATGCTCCGATGCTGGAAATGGAAAATACTAATGAGGAACTAAAGGAAGAGTGCATTATTGAGGGAAAAAAAAACTTCTTTTTGGGAAAAATGAAAAAAATTTGGGAAAGGGTGTGTTTGCCAAAAGGGCTTGGATTAGTTTATCCTGTTGTTGAGGTAAAGAGAGGAACCCTTTAGTGAGGAAGAGTAGAGGGAGAACTTTTTCAATCACCTATAAAGGGGAATCACCAAAATGTGTACCAATTGTTTGGTAGAATGTTGCACCCTTGGGGGCATCAGCCGATCTGGGGCACAAAGTTAAAATTGGGCAAATTTTTACGCATTTTAAAGCCCTATAAATTGCATTAGCTGAAGAGGGAAGGGGTCATTACATGTCATTGGTAAGTACTATTGCCAATTTTCAAGTCGAAATTACTTTGCAAGTTTCCCCTTTTGTGTACTACCCATTCCCCATCACATGTTTTATTTGGTTGGCCATAGTTTTTGGGTAGAAAAGTTATAAAAGTAGTACAAGAACACTTACGTATCAACACAATCTGAAGAAAAACTTTTCTAAAAGATTGAAGAAGGCTCTGACAAAGAGTTGAGGAGCTTTTGGGAAAAGGGTATTTTTAAACCGATGCACAGACCTTTATGTTGGTCAGGCGACTCTTAAAGTTTTTAAAGGGGGCAAGGTGAAAATTCCTTTGAAAATTAAAAAAGTTAAGAATGAATATGCGAAACTGTTTTTTTATCCAGTTCCCGAGGTGTTACCCTTTGTTTGGGGTTATAGAGCATTTCATTGACTTAAAAATCAACGCCACCCCGAAAAGAGCCCGGTTATTTTGTGAGTCTTGAGCAAGCTTCTAAACTATTTAAAGACAAGCAACGAGCTACTAAAGGAGGGGATGTAAAAGGGGAAAGTCTCGGCCTTTTTTACCGTTTCGGGGACTCCTATTGCCAAAAAAGGGGTGGTATTTTGGGAGTGTATGTTTAAAAGCTGAGCTATGAATAAAAATAATGATCAAATACAGGGATCTAATCCCCCAAATTAGAAAAATATGTTAGATTAAAATTTAGTGAAACAAAATTTTCCAAGATTAAAAATTTAAATTTGGTACCCTCAAATTTTCATGAGGCCCAAAAATGGTGGAAAAATTACTGTTCAAAACTCGATAATTTTGGCTCTATGAGTGGGGTGGTTATGCCCACTCGGCCCTTGGGCAAATGCCTCAAGGGACTTTCATGCGACTGGGTGAAACTTTTCTTAAGAGATTTTATAGGAAATTTATCGTGGTATATTCGACAAAAATCTTAGTATTTTAGTGCCAATTTGCCGAATTTACTGTAAAAACCCCTTTTTGCTTTTAGGGTGGCCTTCGACTTAGAGATTATTGGTTTAAACTTAAGAAATGTTGCTTTTGCCAAGCGAAAGTGGGATTTTTCAAATTTTGTAGTAAGTGAAGGAGGGTTACAAGGGACAAAAGAGAAGATCCGAGCAATCGTAAAATAGTCGGGTCTTTTTACTTGTGTGAGGTGAGAAGTTTCCCTGGACTGGTTTTCTTCTATAAAAGGTTCATAAGGAATTTTAGCACCTTATCGCAACCCCCTTTCTTAAAATGATGAAAAAAAAAAAAACTGACTTTGATGGGGGGGGAAAAAAAGAGGAAAAGAAGCTTTGTCAAGGGGGAAGGAAAAATTTTATTCTATACTTGTAATATCTTTATAAAATTCGGGAAAGTTTTTAGCTAGAATTTTTACGCGTTAGACATTGGGAAGGTGTTGGTTTTAATTTTAGGAAAAACTGATAATAGTCTACCCTAGTGAGAACTTTGACGATCTCAATGAACACTTTATATTGATAAAGAACTTTTAAATTATCCAAAACTCTCCAAGTAGATTGATTTCCTTTCTACCGAGGAATTTGTTTCCATACTGACCTGAGTCTCTAAGGGATTTCCCGAGTCAGACTAAGTTGTCAAAACGGGGGAAACAAGGCAGGGTTTAAATTTCCCTTTAAGGATTCAAATTTTGTTATCAAGTACAAAATTCTTTAAAGGGAATTTTAGCCCCCTTTTCGTACCCCCTTAATGGGGTAACGAAAAAAAACACCGACCCTTTGATGGGGAGAAAGGAGGGGGAGAAGCCTTTTTTAAGGGGGGAAAGGGGGGATTGACCTCTATACTTGTACCATCTTACCCAAAAAATTTAGGGAAAATATTTAAGCTAGAATTTGACGCGTTAAAACCCTTGGGATAGGTATTGTCCCATGTAGAAAAAATTGAAACCCAAATTTTTACTACATTTAGAAGCTTTAAAGGATGCCCCTGAACTGCTCTATATATGATAAAAAAATTTTAGCCCCTCATCCAAGCACTCCAAGTATTTTGTAGGGAATTTTCCTACCCACTAAAAAGGAATTTTTTTATCTATTCTGTCTGAAATCTTTAAAAGGGATGTCCCAAGTCAAAATAAGTTGTCAAAGCAGAGAGCAAGGGAGGTTAAATTCCGGGGGGGATTCAATTTTGTTATCAAGTAAAAGCAATAAAAGAGCAACGTGGGGGCAAATGGTTTTTTCAAGGAGACATGGCTCCTGACCAAACTATAGACCCCGTTGTTTAGGTTTGCAAAAATCAAAAGGGAAAGGTTTCTCTGAGGATTTACATTCGGGGCCCATCTTTTTGGCATTATGCAATGGAAGGGGAAAAATGGATAAGTATCCTATGGGAAAAAAGGGGGAAATTTTTTCCCAAAGGGGGAAAAAAGTGTGTGTGAGTGTTCATTTAAAAAAAAGGGGCTGTTAACAAAGAAACCTACAAGGGGTCTTCCAAAAATTTTGGGGAGAGAAAAGGGGTATGAGTGTTAAGTGGGCATTTTTCTAGCCAATAATGACGCGGGTGTGATTTTGATTGTTGAAAGGGTAGGGACATTTAAAAAAGGGCCAAATGCAAACCGAGTATAGGAAAGAAATTTTCCCTTTTTCTATTTCCCCAAAAAAGGGCCATAGCTTTAATTGGTATAGCCAGAAAGGAAAGGGGTTTTCAAGGGAAGAGGAAGAACAAGCTATTTTTAAAATTTAGGGACCTTTAGAAACCTCCCAAAAAAACAATGAGAACGCCCATAGATTGGGTTGCTTGAAGGGTTATGGTGTTTCAGACACCTTTAACATTGTAACTTCGGGTCCATACACCCAAAAGGAGAGTTTTAAAAAAAGATTTTTAGATTTGATCCTTTAAAACTAAATCAAACCCGGGTGGAATGATAGGAAATTTAGCTATTGGGCCTTTTTAAACCAAAGGCCCTACCGGGCTAAAAGAAAACCCGGGAAAGCAAATTCCCCATGCTCTAGCTGACTTCTATTGAAGGGTTAATGCTTGTTGGGCCCAAACAATTTTTATGTGCTAAGTTTAATGGGCTGTCCATTTTCTCAAAAATTGTATGTCGACTTGAAAAATGCCCTGACAACATCCAAACCTAGGATGCCCACTGATCATGTCCAGCCAAACCCCTTGCTCGGCTCTATTATTTCGAGAAGCCAAGAGATTCCCCCCCTAAAAAAACTTCAATCACCTGCTCGAAAAAAGTCTATGCCCAACTCGCACCTGGGTCAATCATATTTTTTTTTTGTATCCTCTAACAAACACCCCCCAAAGATTATTGCCAGTATCCCGACCCCCTCATAGAAAACTACTTCTATAATCATTTTGGGGTTTTTCTGTAAATATTTTTTTTTTAACCTTTTATACTTTGTACATGGGCTTCTTTAGAAAAATACATTTTTTTGGGTTTTTTCCCTTTTTTAAACGGGTTACCCCCCTAATTTCTTAGGTATAAATAAATTTTCCCCTTTTACATGTACCTACGAATATTAGGGTTTTTCATTAAAAATTTCTAGATAATTTTTTTTCCCGTAAACTTTTTTTGTTTTCTCTCTTTTAAATCTTATCCCAACCTTTAAAAAAAGTTTCCTTGGGAGTACCCTCACTTGACCCTCTTTGGGTGGGTTTTATCGAGGGGTACTATGAGTTTAATTTAAAGTTCCCCTTGGTGTATTATATCCCTTTGGAGTTGTTCGTTAAATTTTACTTACTTTTTCATTCATTTTTCATCCTTTCAACAAATTTCCCCCTCCCCTTTCAAGCTTTTGGCAAAAGGGTTTTTAACCCCACCCCACGATCGGCCCTTTTCTATTTTTAATCACGGGACCCATTTAAGGTTTAAAGGGAACGATTTTTATTGGACGGTCTCTTTTAAATAACAAAATAGTTTTACTGCACGAAAGTTGCATAAGAAAATTTACAATTTTCACATTACACTAAATGAATTCGGAAAAGCGTACTAAGTACAGGAATTTAAAATTTTTTAAATTCCCAAGAAGGGCTTTACCAAGGTCCCTTTAAAACTTACCCCCACTCGATACCCACACTTTTGGTAAGACACATTTAATTTCCCAAATTTTCTCTACCCTTGGCTACTCAACCCACCCTTTCTTTGACTAAAGGGTGCCCCCATGTTTTCCTCTACGCTCAAACACTTCTATTAACGAAAAAAGATTGGGGGCCCCCTTATCCATTCGGTACTTGGCAAAATAGTTGGTTAGGTTTATTGGATCTTTGAATTGGGGTAAAAACTTACTTAGCCCCCTTAAGTAAATAACTTTTGACAAAACTCCATCTGGCTTTTCCCCAAAAATTAAAACCAAATTATGGGCCCACGGCACTTCTACTAGGCGTTTTGGGCCGTTGTTGTTAAACGGATTATCCCCTTTATAAGAACTTCAAGACTTGCTCGCCATACGTTGACGAACCCCCCTTTTCCCCTCCCCCTTTTCTACTCAACGTAATAAAAATACCGAAGGGGACTTAGGCTCTTAAACCCCTGCCCATTACCCAGGCTCATGGCTTTTAAATTTTTCTTCTCCGAACGGTCTCTTTATCCACATAGGGAACCCTTTGCCCAAGTACATTTCACGGGCTTTCCCCCCTATTGAAGCTCATTTCGTAGGGGCCGTAGATTTTTGCTAGATGGTTGAGTCCCCCAACCCTCTCTTTCAATTCAAAACCTTTTCGAACTACATGAAGGGATGTCCTCACCCCCTAAAAAGGGGCCTTTAACTACTGTCTACCCCCCTTTATAAATCTAAGCCAAACCCCCTTTAAAAGTAAAAACCCCTTTAAACTTTACACACTTTTAAACCCACTTCTTACACTCTAACTTTCTTACCCCTCTTTATTTCCCAATTAACATAGGCAACGAAGTGGGGCCCCGCTGAACAACACCCGTTTCTCCCCATTTTTTCTGTTTTTTTTCAAGGGTCACCCGAAGTGCAAAACCCATTTCACTATAATTTTTTTACTAGCAAAAATTTCCATAGACGACACCTCCAAACTTCTTTTCTTCAATTTAAAAAAACATTTAAGGGGTTAAGTAATTTACAAATTTAAAATTTTTTGAGTTTGGGGGTGTTTGTCCCATAGGGATCTTGCTAGTAATATTAGTAGTGAAATGGGGTTTGCACTTCAGGTGAGCCCGGGCCCAAAAAAAAAGAATAAAGAGGAGCATCGGGGGGGGTTTTGTTCAGCCCTTTGGGCCCCTTCGTTGCTTTGGTTTAAATTTGGGGTAATAAGAGAAGGGAAGAAAAATTAGAGTGTTAAGAAGTAGGTTAAATTTTGTAAAGTATTAAGGGGGTTTTTCTGTTTTGGGGGGTGGTTGTATTTATAAAGGAGGGTAGAAGTAGTTAAAGGACCATTAGGGGTAGAGGAAAATACCTATCATGTTTTGTTCGGCATGGATTTGAATTGTAAGAGACGGTTTTGCTCAACCTTTTGCTTTATTCGGTCTCCCAGCTGTTATGAGGGATTTTTTAAAAAAAAAGGGGGGTTGGGGGAAGTCGTGCAATGTACTTGGGTTTAAAGGGTTTACTATGTGGATAAAGAGACCGAATTCGGGGTAGAAAATTAAGCCATGAGCCCAGGTAAATCGGCATGGGTTTTTTTTAA
>JAMXBC010000450.1:0-21971 GCA_024138005.1 Lumnitzera racemosa | reverse complement strand
ACGACGACAATGACGCGCGACGACATTGAAATCGATCTCCCTCGACCCCTCCGCGCTGGCAAAGCGCTCCCCCTAAGAAGCCCCGTCCCAAGCGGCCCCCGCAACCCCGAGAGCGCGACTGTGAGCGCACGACAGTTTGCTCTGCGCTCGGCGGTATTGAGCTGGTTGTGAGCACCACAGCTTCGGCGCTGCTCGCGCCGGCGTCCTCTGTTACGCGTCAACTTTTGTCTAGACTAGACCACAAAAGAACTTTACTGCACCCCAAATGCTTCGTCACCGCTTTTTGCACCAGTTTTCTGACCTTCTGTTCCAAACGGCACGGAAAGCCCCTCGCGAACGTGCTCACCCATCTGCCCCTATTGTCGCCCGCCGAACGCCGGTCAGCGGGAAGCTGGCCCCCCCGGGAGGCCATCCCTCCGATACGACTCGTCTCAAGGCACATTGCACCTCGAGGGAGCCCCTGGGCATCGTACAAGAGTCGGGGCAGCGTCAAGTGTTGCACCTCTGGGGACACGCGAGCTGAGCCGAGACACGGCAACCATGGGTGCAGGGCGGCGGCTGCTCATTTCAGCAAACGCACAAAAAGGCGCCACAGCCGCTCCAAGCATCTTTTGCAAATGTGCGCACGGATTGACTCGCATCACGTTGGGGCGTTCACGCGCAAAAAAAAGGGGTGAATGCGGACTGAGCGGGACGGGGATTCCGCACGGTGACGTCGAGGGGGCTGTTTTGCTGTAGACCCGCAGTCCCTGCAGTCCATGCTGTCCTCACGCGCTGCGCTGCATTGCTTTCTGTCCCACGCGCCAGGCAATCGAGGGAGCCCGCCGCCGCCCGTTTATAAACGTAAACCGCCGAGGCCACCGTGTGCGCCCGTTGCGCATCGACGGCGCGTGGACGCGTCCGGCCGTCTCGCCGGGGGGGCACGCCTTTTGCTCGGCGCGGGGGCCCTTTTTTCCATGCACCTGGGCCTGCATCGCCAACACTGGGGCAGCTCCCCTTTCTCTGCTCAGCGCTCGCCCCGGGGGCGTCTCCCTTGTCGTCGTACGGGCCCGCCCCCGGGTTCCGTTCGGTTCTCGCGACAAAGCTTGTGATTTAACAAACTAAGGAAGACTCAAACACAGACACTACTTTTTACACGGCCACGGCAGCACAAACAGCAGCAGCAGTAGCAACACGGCAGCAGCAACGAGCAAAGACAACGTCCGCAGCCGGTCGGCACCGCCCCCCAAAAAGACCGGTTGCCAGTGGGATGGAACGACGACCCGCGGGTCCCCCACGACCCGGAAAAACCCCGGGCCCCTTTGCCTGTGGCAAGATGAGAACGAAGAAAACAGGGAGACCATCAGGGAGCGCGTCCCCCGGGGCCATGAGCCTGGACGCGGCCGCCGCAAACGGGCCCGAGGCGAGCGCGACGAGGGCTCGCGATAAACCCGCGCTGGCCGTGCGCGAGCCCAAGGAGTGGCAGGAACCATCGAGCGCGTCGTAAGAATGCGTCAGCATTATTTCTGCCAGACCGCGTCATCGACACCGACTCTGCCCTGTCAGTGAGGCGACAGGGTTTGCGTCATGCGGAGCGGGGCTACAATGAGAACCGGGCACGTCGTGGCGGGGCCCTTCTGGGGATACTGCATCTTTGACAACCATGAGGAGTGCGAGGTGCGCCCGGTCTAACCGCGACCCCCGTGCACGACTTTGGCTTCCTGCGTTTCGACCCGGCCGCGATCAAGTACATGCCGCTGGCTTCGTTGACGCTGCGGCCTGACCTGGCCAAGGTCGGCGCCGAGATCCGCGTCGTCGGCAACGACGCCGGCGAGAAGCTGTCCATCCTCAGCGGTGTCATCTCGCGCCTGGACCGCAACGCGCCCGAGTACGGCGACGGCTACTCTGACTTTAACACAAACTACATTCAGGCCGCCGCATCGGCCAGCGTGGGCAGTTCTGGCAGTCCCGTCGTGCAGATCGACGGCCACGCTGTCGCTCTGCAACCGGCGGCCGCTCCGACGGCGCCGCGACCGACTATTTCCTCCCTCTCGACCGGCCGCTGCGCGCGCTGCAGTGCTTGCAGTCTGGCACCGAGATCACACGCGGGACAATCCGACGCAGTGGATGCTGAAGCCGTTTGACGAGTGTCGTCGGCTTGGTCTGCGGGCTGAGTCGGAGGAGGACGTGCGCCGCTGCTTTCCCCAGGAGAACAACATGCTCGTCGCCGAGGTCGTTCTGCCCAATGGGCCTGCTGACGGAAAGCTCGAAGAGGGCGACATCCTCTTGAAAGTAAAACGGGCAGCTTCTGACTTCATTCATCAAGCTCGACGCTATCCTGGACGACAGCGTCGGCCGGTCGATCAACCTCCTTGTCCAGCGCGGCGGCGAGGACCGCGAGGTGACGATGGACGTGGGCGACCTGCACGCGATCACGCCGGACCGCTACGTCACTGTGTCCGGCGCAGCGTTCCATGATCTCTCGTACCAGCAGGCGCGTCTGTACGCCGTCAAGTGCAAGGGCGTCTACGTCTGCGAGGCGGGCGGCTCGTTCCGCTTCGACGGCGTCGAGTACGGCTGGGTCATAACTTCGGTCGACAACAAGGAGACGCCTGACCTTGCGACCTTCATCGAGATCATGAAGACCATCCCGGACCGCTCGCGCGTGGTCATCACATACAAGCACCTGCGCGACCTGCACACGCACCACACCTCGGTTATCCTCAACGACCGCCACTGGGCCAGCAAGATGCGCATGGCCGTGCGCAACGACAAGACCGGCCTGTGGGATTTCACGAACTTGGCAGACGCCCTGCCGCGCCCGACGCCGGAACCGCGCTCCGCCAACTTTATCGAGATGAAGGGCGTCCGGCACCCGGCCGCGGCTGATATCATCCGCTCCCTCGTGCGCGTGCAGTGGACGGTGCCAGTCAAGATCGAGGGCTTTCCCAAATCCCGCGTAGCCGGCTTCGGTCTCGTCGTCGACAGCGAAAAGGGCCTGGTTGTCGTGTCGCGCGCGATCGTGCCGTACGACCTCTGCGACATCAGCGTCACCATTGCCGACTCGATCATCGTCGACGCCGAGGTTGTCTTTTTGCATCCGATCCAGAACTACGCCATCATCCGGTACGACCCGTCTTTGGTGAAAGCAACCGGTCAAGAGTGCCATACTGGCAACGGAGAGCATCAAGCAGGGCGAGGAGACGATTCTCTTTGGCTTCAACCACAACTACCGGCCAGTGATTGCAAAGACGGCCGTCACAGACGTCACGTCGGTGGCGATTCCAGCATCGGCGGCGACGCCGCGCTACCGCAGCATCAATCTCGACGCCATCACCGTCGACAGCGGTCTATCGTCACAAGTCGGCACCGGCGTGCTCGTCAGCGAAGAGGGCGTCGTGCAGGCGCTCTGGCTGACGTACCTCGGCGAGCGCAACTCGCACGGCAAGGACATTGAGTACCACCTCGGCATGGCGACGCCGCTGTTGACGCCGGTGGTGGCAGCAATCCAGGCTGGCGTGACGCCCAAGCTGCGGATCCTAAACGTCGAGTGCTCTATTACAGCCATGTCGCAGGCGCACATTATGGGTCTATCGGAGGACTGGATCCAGCGCGTCGAGCGCGAGGACCCCGAGAGACATCAGCTGTTCATGGTGCGCAAGGTCGACTGCGGCCACAGCACGGCGGGCGACCAAGGACAGTCCCTGCGCGAGGGCGACCTAATCCTCACGCTGGACGGCAAGTTGGTTACGCGCACGGCGGACTTGGACGTGATGTACAACAAGGAGTCGCTCACGGCGGTGATCCTGCGCAAGCGCAAGGAGCTGACGCTGACCGTGCGCACTGCGCCCACCGAGGACCTGATCACCTCCCGCGTCGTGCTCTTCTGCGGCGCCATCCTGCACAGGCCGCACCACGCCGTGCGGCAGCAGATCTCCAAGATCCACTCGGGACGTCTACATCTCTGGACGCGTTCGCGGCAGCCCAGCGTACATGTATGGCCTGGCTCCTACCAACTTCATCACCGCCGTCAACGGCGTCAACACGCCCGGACCTGACGGCATTCCTGCGCGAGGTCAACCGCATCCGGACAACACGTACTTCCGGCTCAAGGTGCGCACGTTCGACGACGTGCCGTGGGTGGCGACGATGAAGAAGAACGAGCACTACTTTCCCACGGTCGAGTTCAAGCGCGAGCCCAAGACCGATGGCTCCGTCGGCGCCGCTCGCTGGAGCATGGTCACGTACGGCAAGGACGGCGCCGAGCAGGGCGGCGAGCCCGTCGACGGCCAGCGCATCGATCAGGGCGACGACATGGTCTAAGGGGTGGTCAACTCACCTCGGGGCTCGCCTGTCATTCCATGTGACGGCTCAGGTAAATAGACGCCTGAGCAGCAGCTCTTGGCAATCCCTTCCTGCCGCGAGCAGCTTCTGTTCCTCCTCTGTGGCTCTCACTCTGCACGTGCTTTCCTTTTCGTTCTCCGTCTCCATCTCTCACCCGGCAGATGGCTCCCAAGCGGCGCAAGCTGGACGATCAGGCAAGCAAGCCTGCGGACAAGGCCGCCGCTCGCAAACGCAAGCCCACCGCACGCAAACGCAAGCCTTACCAGAGCAAGCCTCGCAGGGGCAAGCCGCGCGCCTTCCACAAGATCGACCACCAACTGTGGTGCCAAGTATGTTGAACGTCACGGTCATCGGCCGAATGTTGACGTGGCCATCAGATCTTCCTGTACGCTGTCGGCGGACATGAGGCGCTGCGTCGGGAAGCGTCCGTGCTTCCGTCCGAGGTTTCCAAGGAGCGCACTGCAATCGGCTTTTGCAAGACCTGCGCCTGAGCTGCAAAGCATTCGAAGGACCTGCGAGCGAGCTACTTTTCTCGACTGTCGGCGCATACACGACAGAGAGCCTGAGCACTGACCGCACAAACGGACGACTCGTCGATCTGGCATGCAGCCGCCATGGGTGGAACATACGCAGTCTTCATCTAGCATGTCCGATCATGACTTGGCCGACCAGCGTTGGCATGAACGCGTACCCGCAGAATGACCTGCCTGCGCCAAGCGCAGATCTGCAAACGCAGCTGCGGTCACTCAAGCACTGCATCCCGCAGCTCATCCAACGCTTTCCGCGCCTACTCGGGCTGACATTCACGTCCGCAGCGCCGAGCGCAGACTTTTTGACGCGCCGTTCGGAGTCGATCAAGAAGTGCGAAGACCTGGAGAAAGAATGCACGCTCGCTCTGATGGAGTCTTTCGCAAGTCGTCACAAGCACCTGTGCGGGCTGCGCAGCCTGCGTCTTCGATTCCGACACGGCGCCCCTTTGGAATCTGTGTCAGCGGACCTGTGACTTGTCCGGGCTGCGCACGTCATTTGTCGGCCTGCAAGACCTCAACATTGATCTTGATGATTTCCTCGGATCGGAGGTGGGCCGAGTACGCCACACGCAATGCCAGCGGTGTTGACTGCTCTGCTCGCTGCACCGGCGGCGCTCCAGTCTCTCTCACTCAAGTTCTACGGCTGGTACGCCTTGGAAGAGGACGCGATGGGCCACCACAGCGCGCTGACGGAGCTGCGCTTGGAAAGAGTCTTCATGCACGGCTCACAGTGGGCGGCGCTGTTCCGGGCCAACAGCACGACACTGCGCGAGCTTCGGCTCATGGGCATCGCTTCCGGCGAAGAACAGCCATTGCCCCGGCAGGTAATCGCTGAGACGATGTTCGCACACTTGGCATATCTCGAGATGCAGTACTACAAGCAGTCGGACCGGACTTTCGGATGGACGTGCTGAAGTGGCGAAAGGAGTACACCACTGATCTGAAGCACCTCCGCCGCGAGCCTTGTCCTTTCCTCCAGCCCGACGACGGCTGACGGCTCTGCTGTTTGCTGCTTTAGGCCGACACTGCACTAGCCAGGTCCTTCTTGCCCACGCGCTAGATCTCGAATGAATGATATGAAAAGGTCGCTTTTGCACGTTTCTTGCCACGGACGAGGCGGTACGGGCTGGTGAATGGACTGAGGTTGGAGCAGCGTGCGTCGTCCCCAGCGCCACGCCATCTTTCTTCTAGAAAGCATCACCAACTTCTGCAACAGCCAAGTCATACCAGGACCACTCGTTTATCTCTGGATCTTGGGGAAGCCTCCAAGGATCTTTGCGCTCTTAGACGAGCCCAAGGACTAGCTTTTCGAGGCTCACTGAGCGCACGCATCTCGCCACCACAGCATCTCCTTCACCACACCAGGCGCCTCCATCACCAGCACGCATCACAGCCATGGCTCCATCTCACCACACCAGCACTCCAACCCTTTCTCCATCAACAGCCGAAGCAGCGCAGGACACCGCGCGGCGAGCATCAGAGCAATCAGCGCTGCGCCAAGCGCGCACCAACCTGTCGTATCTTTTCAACCCAGCCGCGCCCGACACCGCGCGGCCCGCACGACTACGCACGCGCGCGCTCCTGCGCGGCCTGCACGGGCTGGGCGTGTTTCTGTTCTGGCGGCTGGTGCGGTACGGGCGGTACGTGCTGGCAGGCGCGGCGGTGACGGCACTGGGCGCGACCGCGCTCGGCAGCGTTGTGAGCGGCGTCGCGTGGGTGGTTGCACCGCCGACGATCGCGAGCGCGCTCGGCGTCGGGCTCGTCTGGAGCGTCGCGCGGCTCGCCTTCCGCCGCGTGACGAAGCGCCGCGACCGCGGCGTGCAGGCCGCGCATGCCCACGGCACGAGCAGTCGCATCCCGGAGCCCAAGGCCGCGCTCACGGATACCTTTGTCTAAGCCCGAGGCGGCCACGGTGACTCGCGCTGCTATGTATATTACAGCGTCGGGGAGCGGGCGCGAGAATGTATCTAGATGAAGCTCGTGCTGGCGCTGTTGGGCGAGTCACTGGTGACGCGCGGCGCGGGCGGGATGCTGAACGGCGCGGATGCAGCACGGAGCCACGACTGCGGCACGCCACGATGGCAGAGAGTGATGCAGAGAGTCACCGCGCGACGACGTAGCGGCGAGTCAGCTGCGTGTAGCGCGCGGACGGCCGGCGCGGCGCGCTGACGTGACCACGCCGGCCCCACGTCCGCGCTCTATAAGAGAAGCGCAGACGACGGAGCTCTGATATGCGATCCAACAGAGGACTACGAACAGCACAGGAGCAAGGACCAGAAGCGACAGAGCCAAGATGGGGTATCCGGTCATCCTGTTCGACTACGACTTTGCACTGAACGGGGACAAGATCCGGACGGCGCTGGCGGCGAGCGGGACGGCCTTCCACCGCAACGACGTGCCGATGGTGCTGCCGCGGCCGACGCTGCAGCGCCTCGGGATCACGCACCGCTTCATCCCGCTGCTGGCGATCGGGCGCGACGTGTACGCGGACACGTCGCTGATCATCGACACCATCCAGCGGACGTTTCACCCGATCCCGACGCGCTCGAACGGACAAGGCTTTCGAAGCGTTCGGCAAGGCGCTCTTCAAGTCTGGCTGCCTGGCGATCCCGGTCGAGAAGCTGACGCCCGACTTTGTGCGCGACCGGGCGACCATCTTTCCGGCGCTGGGCAGGCCAGACTACGCGGAGCTGCGGCCGAGCGCGCTCGCAGACCTGCGGGCCGCGCTGGCCGTCGTCGAGCACGAGTTCCTCGGCGACAGCGCCGGCCCGTTCATCAACGGCTCCCAGATCGGCACCTCGGATGTGCACATGTCTTGGGTCCTGCAGTGGCTGCTGTTCCGCCTGGGGCTGGACGAGGTCCCGGGCTTTACCGAGAAGGAGCTGCCCAAGACCTACCGCCTGCTGGACCACATCCCGAGCCGCAGTTTGAGATGGTCAGCGACGACGACACCGTCGCGACCATCACCGAGAGCGAGTACAGCGCAAAGGAGATTGGCGTCGCGAGTGACGACCCGCTGCAGCTCGCGCAGGGCGCCGCGGTCTCCGTCGAGAGCGCAGACGCGCAGCCCGGCGCGCACCCACAGGCCGGCACCGTCGTCGGTCTCGACGCCCGCGAAGTCATCCTGCAGCTCGACTCGGGCGTACGTCTCCACTACCCGCGCCGCGGCTGGATCGTCAAAAAAGCGTGATCTGCTGGGATATATAATCAGTCCCGTCAGAAGCTGAGCTTTGTTGATCGCCGAGCCTCGTTGACCACTGGGCTTGCGTGTCCAAGACAGCGGAAGCCATTCTCGCCGCGCCGTGCGTTACCATCGACTAAAGAGAGAGACAAATCGTGGCCGTGTGAGCTTGCGGACCGGCGAAGTTGCGGACTTTTGGGGCTGTGGGATGTGGGCTTGTACAGCACGTGCATGCTCTCACGCTTCGCCGACGCGAGGACATGGACCAAGTGCAATCCTGCGTGTCGCTTGCCGGAGGCGCTTCCTGTTCCTGCCCGCGACGCGCGGCGCCGACGGCCGCGGTCGTGGCTGATCGTCAACTCCGTACCGGCCACGGCTGTGCGCACCGAAGCGGGCGCGCCGGACAACAAGGCCACGCTGTGCGACGTCGGCTGCGGTCATTCTTGTCCGTCGTGCGCGTTTCAAGTTGACAGCGACGCCCGCCGATCCTGCATGCTTCTCCGTCGCGCTGGCCGACCGCCGACCGCATTGCCGACGTATTATCAACCAAGCTCAGAAAGCGGCAAGCGCCAGGCCCGCGGCGTCATGTTATGTTCATCTCTCGTGCCTTTCTGCATTCGCCCGGAGCGGCTAGCAGCGTCAACGGCACGAGGGTGGAGCGACGCCGCGCGCCGCTTGATTGGCGACCCGGCAGATCCCTGATCCTTGCTTCTTCTACATTTGAGCTATTACCCATGTCGTCCACCGCAGGGCGCTGGCTTGCGTCCGCCACGCGCGCACAAGGGACACGCCACGAATCCGGCGGACGCGGCCGCGTGACAAAGCCGCTGTTGAGGCGGACGGAGCTGCGGTGCCACGGCCCCCATCCGGACGTTTTTCTTGCTGTGGCTGCCGCCACGGCTGTCTCCTGGCGATAAACGCGCCGGCCGTCTGTGAGTCGGCAAACGGGTGCTCGCAATGACTGCGCCATTCGTGTGCAGGAATAACTCACTCTGGCGCAGCAACGTGGTCGCCACGGTGCCGACGGGCTGCGGCGGCCCCTCACTGAGCGGCCCGGCTTCTGGGCCAGCTGCCGGCACGGCTTGCAACCGGCTGCCGTCCCGATGTCGAGTTGCATGAGAAGGAGAGAGAGAGTCCAACGAGGGAAGAGCAGAGCCCGATACGGCAGCGCTGCCGCCGCTCTTGCCTGGAGCCCGCTAGACGCGTACAGCGGCGCCACCGCTAGCATCGCCGCAGGATACCGCGCCGTGCGCGCTTCCACAACGTCTTCGCGGCGCACACTATCGCTGTGATCGCCCCAAGATCAAGGTCTCGTCGCGTCTCTCGCGCTGCCCGGGCTGCCAGCTGCATTCCACGGGCGCGCTCTTTCCCCTTCCACACTACTCGTACTCCTGCAGCACGCCACCGTGCCCTCTGGCTCATGCTGTATTCTCGCACCAACAATCATGGCCCCCCCTACCCGCCATTCTTGGAACTCTCTCGTCCTGACGACTGTCCTACTCCGATGCCGCCATCTGTGCATCGCGCCGGCCTATCACCAACCTCAGCCCAGGACCCAGACAGACGATCGTCGAAGCTGAGACTCAATGGGGCCCACCACCATGCCGCCACTTGAGCAGGCGCACCCACGGCGTCGCACCCGTGGCATCTGGCGCCTCCTGCAGCACCAAGCGGCGATGCGCTGCTCGGATCCGCTCACGGACCACACCGGACCGGCGTCTTCACAGTCTGCCACGTTGTTTTGTCATCCTAGCTCGGGGTGCCTGCGCGGCCGTGCCGCGGCGCGCTGCCGGGCCCTGCGCACCCTCGCCGTGGACACCTCTTGTCCTTTCCGGGTAGCTGCTGCTGTTCACTCGTGCTCGTCTGCGCGCTCCCCGTGCCCTCTCGACGGTATGTAGCAACCTTGATAAAAGACGGGCCCCGGCGCGCTCTGTCTTCCCTGCGCCAGCCAGCTGTTTTTCTTTCTGCTCTACATTCACAAATCACCATGCAGCTGACCAGTCAGGCGTCAGGCAAGGCCGAGGCTCACGGCCATGGCACCGTCCCGGAGCCCAAGATGCTCTGGGACCTGCTGCAGGAAGGCGTCACGGCCAACCCTGACGGCATCGCCGTCGCCGCTCTCCACCAGTCCGCTCAGCACATTGTCGACAGCCACTCCAAGGCCGGCCACCTGACCTGGACCTACCATCAGCTCTCGGCCACTGCTTCGTTGTTCGCGGCCAACATCAGGGCCCGCATTCCCCGGCCGCAGCAACGGCGGTTCTGTCACTACCTTCTTCGCAAACGGCGCCGAGTGGCCGCTGGCTTACTGGACCGCCGCCAAGCTCGGCCTTCCCATCGCCGCCCTGGACCTGAAGATCCTCGACTCGCCCGACCCGAGCGTGCGCGAGCACTACGTCAAGACTGTCAACCCACACGTCGTTTTGGTCAACGACATGGTTGCCGCGGCGCGATTTGACAAGATCACGTCCGAGCTCCGCGTCTCGCCCGCTTTGAAGCTATTCATCAACAAGCCGGCCTCTGCCGATGTTGGCCCTGTCGGCTGGACACCCGTCGAGGACCTCCTCACCACTGTTCCCACCGTCAAGAACAATGTCACTCTCAACGGTCGCAGCAACGGCCATGCAAATGGCCATGCAAATGGTTTACGCGCGGGGCCACGCAAACGGCCCCATGAACGGCAATGGCCATGACGGTCAAGAAGAACAAAAGATGGTGGACTCGCCGGCGCGGATTCTGTTCACTGGCGCAGCACCGGCCTGCCCAAGGGCTGCCCGCACACGGGCGCAAACCTCACCGCCGAGAGCGACGGCTTCTTCAAGATGCGCAATCTGACCAAGAAACGCGCAACTGGTGCAGTCGCCCAACCACCACATCTTGTGCAACGCCGCCGCGCTCATCACCTGGCGCGCCGGCGGCACCGTCGTCTTTGCCGTTGAGCGCTTCGACCCGGGCCAGTCGATCCGCGCAATCAAGCAGTACGGCGTCACGTACCTGCCCGTCCACCACAGCATGACCGACGCGATCCTGCGCCACCCCGGCCTTCAAGACCGACGACGTCAAGACCGTCACCGGCATCCAGATCGGGCGCCCTCATCGGGCCCGACCTCGCCCGAGCGCTACCAAAAGGCTTCGGCGGCGTCGAGATCTTCCCCTTCTGGGGCAGCACTGAGGGCATGTACACGACCGCGTGCAAGACGGGCGACGTCCTCCACTAGTGAGAACGGGCTCCTCAGCGTCGGCACTGCCTTCGACGCCGGCCGCGTCAAGATCGCCGACCCCGACTCGCTAAAGACGCTGCCCTTTGACGCCGTCGGAGAGCTGCACACGCGGCCCCACCGTCATCGCCCGCTACATCGTGGCCGCTCCCCCGAGAGCTTCTACACCGACAGCCAGGGCTACAGCTGGTTCAAGACCGGCGACCAGGGCCGCATGTCGTCCGACGGCCACGTCTACATGCTCGGGCCGCTACAAGGACATGATCAAGCGCGCGGCGGCGAGAACATTTTCCCTCAGCAATTGAGCACAAGCTCCTCAGCGCCGCCGCCACAAAGGTTTGTCTGACCTATCTTCTTACAGCTTATGATTAACACGCAAAAAGGCCGTTTATTGTGGGCATTCCGGACCCGGTGACGAGCGGGCGTGCGTCGCCGTCGTCGACCCGGAGGCGTCCAAGAACTTTTCCAAGTTTCAGCTGCAGGCCGATGTCGCCAGCCTGTTTGGTTCCGATTTGTCTTTGCGCACGTCTTTACGCTGCCGGAGCTCGGGCTCAAGGGCTACCCGCTGAACCCAGGCGGCAAGGTGCTGAAGATGCAGGTCCGCCAGATCGTTATCGACCACCTTGCCGCGCAGGAGGCCGCCGTCAAGCCTTTGGGCTCCGTCGAGCTGGTCAAGTCGATCTGGTGCCGGCTGCTGCACGTGGAGCCCGCCGAGCTCGATGTCGACACCGACATGGCAAATTTTATGGACAGCCTCACGGCGATGCGGTACTGCTTCGATTCGAGCGCGCAACCTCCAAGCTGCTCACCGTCGCGGACCCGCAGAACGCGCCGACTATCCGCGCCCATGCCGCGCTGATCGACAGCGCCGGCAAAAGCTGGCGAGTCCCTCGGCATGACGGTCCCCGTTCGTGAAGGTCCGCCGACCGCCGCCGACATTGCCTGGTGCGAGGGCGACGCGGAGCGTTTTGAGACCTTGAAGAAGGTGATCGAGCCGTGCCTTGACCACCACGGCTGGACTGGGACGAGGACGTCGAAGAAGTGTACGCGGCTTCAAACGCGTACAACTTTATCCTCAACATCCCAGAGGAGCACCACTCTGGCAACATGCGCTTCTCTTTCGAGGTCATGAACAAGTCCTTTGAGCAGATCCGCGACGCTGTCCTGACGGCGGTGCGCCCGCGCGACCTGCTGCGGACCATCTCGGCGGTTCACGAGGGGCAAGGCTTTTACTTCAACTGCGCAACTCGGCCAATTCATGGACGGCGTTTGTGCAGCAGGGCCCGAGCTTCACGACCCGCGAGGAGGCCACCGAGGGTATCAGCAAACAACCGGATGATCCTGATGACTTTGACCCCGGAGCGCACCTTCAGAGTCAACGTGTCGCACATCACCTCGACCAACACGCACTTCCTGACGCTCAGCGCAACCCACTCTGTCCTCGACGCTCTGTCCAACGAAGGCCTGTGGGAGAACATTGACAGCGCCCTGAGCGGGAAGCCCAAACGACTTCAAGTACCTGTCGTTCAAGCTCTTTGCCGACATGTTCCACAACAACAAAGACAGCGCGGCGCAAAGCAATCGGTCAAGCGGATCGTGCGCAAGCTGCGCGGCCTCGCCACCGACCCCGACGGCATCTGGCCGCGGCAGCTGAACAAGCACCTCGACCAGAACCGGCTCGAGGTGTACAGGGGCCACCGGATGGTGCCTCTCGCGCGGCAAGATACCCGGACTGCTGGACGTGCAGAACGCGCTCGGCGTGTCAAACCCGGTCACGGTCAAGCTGGCATTTGGGCTCGCGGCGATGCGGATGATGGGCGCGCAGTCGACGCAGTTCTTCGGCTTCGAGAGCGGCCGCTCGTGGCCATTCGAACCGCTGTGGGTGCAGCAGCGGCTGCCGAACCCGCTCGGCGTCGCAGGCCCGCTCAGCAACCTGTCGTACAACTGGCTGCGGCCGGGCGCGGGCGAGACGACGCGCGCCATGCTCGCGCGCACCGCGGTCGAGCAGGTCGAGCAGACCGAGGATACCACGCGCCCTTTGACCAGGTCCTGGCCGCGATGGATCCGGCCGACTCGGAGCACATGTTGACCCGCATGTTTGTCGGCCTGTTCAACCTGGTGCCCGACATCCGCCGCTTCGCCGGCGAGGTCGACTCCATCTGCAGAACATGAAGGCTGCTTCCGACCGGCTTCTGGACCGGCATCCCCGTCATCACCCAGTGCGGCCTCGTCGAGGACGAGCTCGTCATCTGCTGCATCATCGACTTCCTGGCGGTCCCAGAGGAGGAGGCTCGGGAGTTCATGGCCCACTTTTATCGCCGCCCTGCGGGACCTCGCCACCCCGGCCAACTGGGACCGCCCAATCCTCGAGCTGACCGCGCCGCGCGTGTGAGCTCTTATCGTTGGCGTTGGTGCCGCGCGGCTTGTTCGCGGCTGTATACTGCATACCTCTGTTTGATATCACGAATCGCAAACGACGCATCTTCTGTTCATCGTTCTGCTATTGTCCTTGAGCAACAATTCAACAGGGACTGGATCCTGCAAAGATAGAACATGAAACGATATGCATGGTATCTTGGAAAGCAGATCAACTACGCCGGCAGACGGAACTCCCAGATGTGCTCCCGCTGCTCCTCGTCGCGGTACGCATAGCCGTAGTGCACGTCGTCGCCTTCGGCCTGCTCAGGGCACGATCCCAAACGCCTTCACGTCTCCATCCTCTCCTGCGACACCTGCAAGCGGGCCCACCGACGCCGACGCCGCGCCGGCCCCACCGCTCCCTCGAGATCCGCAGGCAGCGGCGGTAGCGGTGGCGGGCGGACGCGCGCCGGCACGATCGCGCCGGCCGCCGTGATCTGCGCCGCGCTGTACGAGTATGCGCGCAGGCGCGTGCGCAGGGGGCGCTGCGGGTGCGTCTGCGTGTGGGATCGCGGCTGGAGCGGCGGTCTCGACGGTGGCTGCGACGGGGTAGAGACGGCGCTTGAGAAGGCTGAGGAGCTGGGTAGGTTGGGGAGAGAAGAAGCCGAGGGCGGAGCCGAGACGCAGGCCGAGGCCGGGCCGGGCGGTGGGCGCGCAGCCGCGTCGGACGCGCTCGCGGGGTGCGTGAGCGCGGGCGCGAGCGGGACGCGCGGGATCGGCGTGTGCGGCGCCGGAAAGATGATCACCGTCGGGCGCCCGCTGCGCGACGAGTGCGCGGTCGAGTGCGAGGCCGCGTGCGACGGGCGCCGCCCGCGGCTGCCGCGGCTGCCCCGGCTGGGCGCGACGCTGCTGCTCGAGCTGAGGAAGGTGACGACGCGGTGCAGGACGGGCCGCGGGCCGGACGCGGCGCTGTGCGCGGACTCGCTGCTGGCGGTCGTCGTGGTGCTGTGCTTGCGCGGGGCGCCCGCGCCGGCGTGCACGTATGCGTGCGCGGGCAGCTCGCCGACCGTGTCGTCCTCGGGAGGGTCGAGCGCGCTGTTTGTAGTCACGAGTGGCTGGCGGAGGGCGCGCGCGGGATGTCGCTGGCGCGCGAGGTGGACGACCGGTTGCTGCCTGGAATAAGCTGAAGCGGTCGCTGCGCCGGTTGCTATAGACAGAGTCGCTGGCCGCCTTCGGAGCGTGGAGTCGCGCGCATGCTGCCGGATGTAGCGCGCGGCGAGAGTGAGGCGTGGCTGTGTCGTGCGCTTGAGCGGTCAAATGTGATGTGCGGTGCGACGCCACGCTCGTCGCCGAATTGACCGTGCGAGAGATGCGTGAGGAACAAGTCTCCCCAGCTCAGAATGCTCAGAATCAGTGTCTGAGCGCGCGTCGGGCACTTTTCTCGGGCGTGCTGCCGACTGTCGCTGACTCGAGGAGCGCATGTCGGTTTTTTCAGCGTCGGTGCTCCTTGAGAAGCGGTATCCGGAAGTGCGATTGAACTGCGACAGGCTGAGTAGCCGTGCAGAGCGATCCTTGATAAAGCCTGGTATCCATGAAAGGTACGGCCGCAGCTGCGGCCAGATGGCCGGGATGCCGCCAGTGATCTGCACGAGCCAGGCCTCGCACCAGGCCCAGAGCGTGGTCTTGGTGATCTGGTACGCCGGATCTGCGGGTTGTCGACGTTCGACAGCTCGATCGTCTTGCCGACGAGCAGACCGCCGTGATAACGCCCAGCCCGAGCAGGATGAACAAGCCGATCTTTGCGTGGCGCGGGATCTGCAGCGACCAAAAGATGACGATCGGGTACAGCGACAGGCTGAGGTCCGTCCACGCGCCAAAAGCTGCAGCTGTCAGTCTCTTTCTCATGACATGCGAAGACAAGACGAACCGCCGTTCCAGTAGGCAAAGTCCTCGGCGGTGCCCTGCATGCAGGAGCCAGGAACGGCCGGGTTCCACAACGTCGCCGTTGGCGAGCACTTGAAGAGGTTTCAAGAAGCCCGTGGTCGTGTTGAAAGCAATCTGTCCCCCTGTCAGTCCTGCGTCTTAGCACCGGCGAGAAGACACCCACGTTGGTAACGGCGACAAAGATGAGAAACAGGCGGCCGCGCTTTGTGGACCGGGCCCTGAAGCAGGATAGAAAGAGACAGATAGACGCTTTGCCGACGGCCGATGCTGATGGTGAACAGGCACGATGCGATCAAGCCAGCTCGGACGGCGTCCCAGTCGGATGGAAGTGGTAAATGATGCTGGTGTGGTTGCCGATACCTTCTGACACGGCCAGCGTGATGATAACCTGCGCCGCCGCCGCAATCAACTGTGGCTATTGTAAGCGCCGGGTCAGTCTGCCAGACCTTGAAAGACACTCACCCAGGCGGTTTGCGGCAAAGGCGTAGGGCGGCTTCAGCCTCCGCGCTCGCGCACGGCAGCGTACGTCCGAGTCCCGGCGACTGCGGTGGCGAGAATGGCCGACGTCCAGGTGATGCCAAGATGGTCGAGCCGCGCCCCGCCGTACGGGTTCGCGGGAACCGCATACTGGCCCAATCTGCGACGGGTCCGGCGGCAGCTGCTGCATGTGTGCGGCGGCCACGCGCTCTTATGCTACCTCTGGTAGTTCATCCGAGCTTTCGACGGTCGCCAAAGAGTGCGTCGTTCGCGTGGAGTGACTGAGACCAAGCCCACGAGAGTCCGAAATGTCAAGATGCCAGGTTCGAGAAGTCAGAGAAACAACCAGATCCGATCATCGGTGGAACGTTCGGCGAAAGGTTCCGTCGCGCACTTTGATCGGGCCGGGCAGCGGCAGGATCTGTCAAAGCAAACGGCGCCAGCAGCACAGCGATGACGGCGCTGGCCTCACCGGGGCCGCCGGACGGCCTGGCCCCCGGCCGCGCCGCGCGGGAGAGAAAGGGTGTGTGGCATGATCGGCAGCGCAGCATGCTGTTAGCGCTCGCCTCAAACGGCTTGCCGTCAGCCAGCCGCCCCCAAGTCGAGCGCAGATGTGGGTGGCTGGGATGGTGCCGCGTCGGTCCCGCGTCTTACGAACGATGTCGCGGCTAGGCTGCACCACGTGTCGCGCGATCAGCACGAGCCGCAAAAGTGGCCGAGCGCGCGCGTGGCAAGGCGGAGAAGGCGTCGATTTGATGTAGTATAAGTCCACGGATGCGACTCGATGGAGAGTACTTGCATCGCAAATCTTCGAGCCGTGCTGCAAGTCGACCGGGAATGTCCCTCTGGGGCTCACGTGGCAAATAGCGTAGCTGATGTCCACCTGAGCTCGTAAAGGTAGAACGAGGACGGTCGCCTTGCGCGGTGAGATGCTGGCGAACGCTTGATCTCCAAGCCCAGCGTGGTGGCGCAGGTTGGCCTTGTCGGTTCCCCCTGCAGCGCGCCGGACAAGTCTTTTCAGCGTCGCTGAGCCCGCCTTAGAGTCTCGGGTGCGCTGTGCACAAGCGAACAGCGTTTGTTCATGCGCTACGAGCAGTGCGTATTCGCTTCGGTTGAAGTGACGACCTGGGTCCTTTGACGCGATGCCTTGCAAAGTGCTGCCTGGGAAAAAAGTATCTGCCGTTCGTTGCACCAGATCAAGCTATGAGAGAGGTTGGATCGCTTTCATGCACTAGACGGGTCCGTAGATGCGACAGACGGCCAGATAGATCGTCGGGTAAGTGGCCAGCGAATCAGACCTCCGAGCGCCATCCAGCTCCAGCAGAACAGAGGCAATCACAGTCCGGCGATGCTCATCAAACCGTAGCCGACCGTAACGACAACGCCAAAGGTCAAGATGCTGGCGGGAATGCCGCGCGTGAGAAAGTGCGGACACCTTCAGTAGCGCTGGCCCAGTCTGGGAGTCTTCCATCATGATCGCGGCTGTACGTCTTGTCAGTCTGCGTCTCACTTTGGACAAGCAAAACGTACTCATGTTGGGGAAGCCGCTGGTGGGCAGGGGCCATGGCAGCACTGCACATAAGCACGCCGCCATGAACCAGCAGATTCGGCCGCGGCTTGTCCATGCTCTCGCCTACGCTCTTGACGAGCGGCAGGAAGATGAGCGGCCGCAACTGTGTGGCTGATAAAGGAGGCGACGACGAGAATGATGGCTGAAAAGACAACCATGACGGCCGTACAGGCTCATGCCGCTGACAAAGTCGGTGATGGAAGAGGCGAGCGTCTGCAGCAGGCCCGACGAGTTGACGCCTTGCCGAGAGCCAGGCCACCGGCGGCGAGGATGATGATGGTCCAGAGAAAGTTGTTGAAGTCTTCTTTCGTCAGAATGGCCGGTGCCGAAAAAGCAACGAGCGGGATGATGGCCACGACGCCCATGTCGCCAAAGGTCTCTTCCCAGCTGGTGCGTGACACACCAGAGTGCAATCGGCAGCAGCGTCACGCCGGTGATGAACCACTGCGTGCCGGTAAACTTTGTCCTTCATCGGCCGGATCGGCACAATCGTCGTGTTCTTGCCCGGCTGCAGCGTGACCAGCAGCAGCACCAGATGAGCAGAATAGACAAGATGCAGACCGGGAGTGCAATGAAGAACCCACGTGCCCCCAGCCGGGCTCGGGCGCCATGTTCTGCAGCGCCACGAGGTTCTGAGGCGACGCGATCGGCGACGCCATGCCACCGATGTTGGCCGAGAGCGCAATCCCCAGGAGCAAGGCCTTGATCATGTCGGACTCGGTCGGCAGGTTGCGCAGGATGGGCTGAATGATGGAAAAAGCACAGCACGGGCGCGGCGACGTTTGCTGATCCACATGCTGGCAAACATGGACACGAACATGCTCGTCAAGAGCACGTTGCGCGGCCGCGTGCCTGCCTTGCTCAGGACAAAACGTGGCGATCATCTTTGGCGACGTTGTACTTGACAGCGCCGCGGCGATGGTGAAGCCGCCCGCAGCACACATGATGACCGGCGTCCACATGGCCGAGAAGATGTAAGAGCGGCTGCCTTGGCTCCGAGGCGCGTATGTGGCGCCTGATCCATGCGGAACAACCCGTAGGACAACCGCGAGGAACGGCACCATAGCGAGGTGACAAAGAGAGGGAATCGCCCGGTAGCCCACAGGAGACTGACGAACAGCACCATGGCCAGACAGTTTTGCTGTTGGTGCATCCAGAATAGGAAACCGTCAACAGGACAGCAAAGACGGCAATGTCCGCAGGAGAACATAGAATGGACTGTGTCAGGAAATGAGGGCAGCGGTAGCGGCCGACGGGGGTATCGAGCTCCTTGGTCGCGTCGCCATCGCCGCCGGGCTTTTGTGCGGCCTCGCCGTCACCACCACCGAAGATGGTTCTGCGAATGCCGAGGTTTTGCCGCCTGCGCCTTGCGCTCGATGCCGATCATCTCGCGCCAGACTGTGTTGCGCTCCCATACGACGTCTCGCGCAGGTCAAGCCCAAGCTCGCGCCGGCCAGCTCGACGTTGCCCTGCGTGTTGATGGCCGCATACGCGCTCCTCCACACGGTTGACCCGCGCAGCCACCCGGCCCGCGTCTCCGAGTCAAAGATTAGGACTCGTCCACGTTGCGGCTGAGGTAGAACTGCTTCAAGCTGCGGTTGAGCGTCTTGTCGTACTTTTTCAATATCTTCGTGAAGCCGGTCCGGTTGAGCTGGACGTACAGCGCAGCTCCGACAGCTGCACGTACATGCTGATCATCCTCTTTTTTAGCATCGCAACCCGATTCCTGCGCGGTCGACAGCCGGCCGCTCCTCTGACGAAACGCTGGCAAAGTGCTCGTTGCCAGTGCTGTCACGCCTGCTGGAGCTGCTGTCGGCAGTGCGCGTTTTCCCCCAGCGCAACCGGTCTTGAATGCGCCGTCTTCGTCGTCATCGTCCTCGTCGTCGTCGCTATCGTCGGTAGTGTTGGTGCGCTCCAGCTGCTTGCCGATGCTGCCACGCCGCTTTGCGAGCGACCCAGTCCTTCTGAAAGAGTCCTTTGATGCGACTTGGATGAGACGTGCTGGACGGCGGTTGATCTTGGCATTGGCCGCATCTTCGTCATCCTCAATAGCTTCGTGCTGTTCGACAAAGGCGTCCTCGTCGCGCAGGACGTTGCTCCAGCTTCTTCAAAGATTTCCTTTTCTTTCCCGCGGTTAAAACAGCTCTATCCGCTCGAGCTCGCGGTCGAGCGCCGCCGTAAAGACCTTGTCAGGCTCCTCCCCTCGGCGCCAACAGGGCGACGACTCGCGCGGCCGGGCCGGCCAGTTGATTGGCATCTTTTTCTCAAGCGTAAACATGAGCTTCTTCAGGTTGCTGTACGCAATGTAGTGCGAGCTCCATTCTGGCACCGCGCGTTGAACTGATGCTGTGCGAGAATTCCATGGCGGCCGCAGCCGCTCCCTAGAGCTCTGGACTCTACGTTTGTGTATCTCGCTGCGCGTGGGTTTGCTGGGTGAGTACGGGCGCCCCGACTCTGGCGGTGGGAGAGGCCCGGACTCTATGTCGTCCAGGAGTAAGGGGATGCTGCGAGAGACAGCTGCATCGTCTGCCGGGCGTGCCACTTGCTGTCGGCACGTCGACCGTAGCGTGCGGCGCTTCCAATGGGTCGTGCGAAAGGTGGAACCGTCACATTTATGGGCGGGCGAGTAACAAAGAAGGCCGACGCGATTTTTCCGGCCCTGGCGTCGTCACAGTCGACCAACGGCCCGCCACGTGATGCAGTACCCGATCACTGTTGGCTTCTTCAACGACTGACGGCGGGCCGGCGAGAAGCAAGGCCGCCTCGCTGTCGAAGCCTTCAAGCCGCGGCCGATCATCCGAGTTGAAGAAGCAGGACAAGTCCAAGGTGGAGGCGTTGCTTGCCTATGGCGACCGCCTGCTTTCGGCCTGAGCACGGCGTCGTGCGCATCTACCGCCTCAACCGACTACCCTACCTCTCGGCACTGGATCTGGAGATGACACCCCCAGCCAAAGGTCAAAGCGGCCGAGCTGCTGCGCGAAAGAAGAGCACATCCTCCAAGAGGCCCATCCAGCAGCTGGCTGTACATCAAAGAGGCCAACTCTTGATCATCCTCGGCGACGGCTACGTCTCCTTCTTCGAGCTGGCCACCTTTCAGCTTACAGAGAGACTGGAGCGCACCAAGGGCGCGACAACGTTCGCTGTCATCTCTTACATCGTCAAGGATGCCAACGAGTTCGCTTCCATCCACTCAAAGCTCGCCGTCGGCCGTCAGGCGGAAGATCACGTCTGGTCATGGCAGGACATGGAAATGTCCGACGTCGTCGGCGAGCTGAACTTACCGGGAGCCGTGCGGTCGCTGACGGGATGGACGGAACGAACGTGGTGGCTGGAATGGATTCTGGTACCGCCCTCGTCGAGTCGTTAGTGAGGCGATCCGTGATGTTTCACCGCCCAGCTGCCGCCGGTGAGAACGCGGCAGAAAAAATCAAGTTCGGGGCAGCGAGTTCGATGCGGGATGGGCTACATGGGCATGTCCAGCTGGGCGCCCAAGCCTCTTGCTACCAAAATGGCTGGCTCGCAGATGCTCCTCGCCAAGGACTCAACACTTTGTTCAATCGAGTCCGACGGCAGCGCGGTGGCCCGGAGGCAAGTGCCGTGGCCGGCCGCGCCCGAGTCGATTGCCTACTCTTATCCTTACCTGCTGTCCTTGCAGCCCGTTGCGAAAGGCGCGCTGGAGGTGCGCAACCCGGACACGACGACCTTGCCTTCAGAAACCATCCCGCTACCAGGAACGACATTCTGCACGTCCCTCAGCCAAACATCAGCCTCGCGCATGCTGGGAAGGGCTTCCTTGTCGCATCTGAGCGTGCCGTGTGGCGCATGGAAGCTTATCCTTGCTCCACAATCGACGACTTGGTCAAGGCGCAGCGCTTCGACGAGGCCCTGAGTTTTGTTGTCTCTGTTGAGGACACTCTGCTACTCGACAAGGAGCCAGACTGCGCGAAATCAAGACGTTAAAAGCCGTTATCGCTCTTCGATGCCCGGCGATATCGCGACGCTTGGACCTATTCACCGAAGCGTCCGCTGCGCCTGCGCGAGTCATTTCCCTCTATCGGCGTCCATCACGGGCCTGGAAGTCGTCGAAGAGTCTGCAGAAGAGTCGTCGCGCTGACGCCACCGACACCAAGCATGAAGACGCGACGGTCGGAGGGTCGCCTCGGAAAAAGGCGGCACCTATGAAGGAACAGCCACTCGGAGTCCCGGCGCGCGCCTCGAGCTCTACGAACCGACCGCCGATAATGCATCTATCAGATCACACCGACGAGGCGGAAGCGACACCACCGACGGCACTTAAGACTGCCGGCGAGCGGCGGCTCGAGGGCAAGGAGCTTTCCTTGCCATCAACGAGCTAAAAGGGGTTCCTAGTG
>JAMXBC010000045.1:30000-59309 GCA_024138005.1 Lumnitzera racemosa | reverse complement strand
CATTGGTTTCTCTTTTATTCAACCAACCAATTTCTTGCAAGCAACCCCCTTTCTTCAAAAGTTCTTTGGGCATTTCCCTTTCCCCAAGTTTCTTTTAAAACCCTTTGAAAAGTATTACCTTCTTCATCTTTTAACTAGCCTTTGAGGTTTTGCTCATTTTTTTTGGGTCTTGCCAGCTTTGGAGCGCTTCACCCCTTGGTTAGTCAGCTTTTGGGGATGCCCAAGTTTTACTCTTTCTTCTTAAGGTCTTAGGCTTTAGAAGGCTTCCCCCGCCTTGGTAGAACTCTTAGGGCATAACAAGTTTGTCATTTTTCTTGGGTCTTACCCAGCTCAAAGAGGCTTTGCCACCTTGGTTAGTAGGTCATTAGGGTAGACTAAGTTTGCTCATTCTTTTAGGGATCAGTCAACTTTAGGAGCACTTTCCCCCTTGGGTTAGCAACTCATTAGGGCATGAAAAAATTTGCTCATTCTTTTAGGGCTTTAGCCAGTTCTAGGAGCACTTTGCCCGTTTTACCTCGAGCATGACCACATTCAATTCTTTTTTCTTTTTTTCAACCGTTTAAAGCCCCCCCTTCTTTTCTCCAAATCCCTTTAGGTTGGACCTAGGTAAGTAGCTATATAGCGTTTTTTAAAAAAAAATTTGTTTTTTGGACAAAAATAGCGTTGTTTTAGTTTTTTGGAAAAAAGTTTTGCTCAAAACTTTAACAAGAACGGCAGTATACACACCTAATTTTTGCCCTTCTTCTTTTTTTAAAAATTGGGGTTAGGTCCTAAATTAGGAAAAGTTAAAAAAAAGGGAAAATTAAAAAAACCCCCCAAAAAATGAAAAAAAAAATAGAAAAAATGGAATTCTAGAAAAAATAAAAAAAAAATGGAAAAGCACAAAAATAAAAAATTTAAATAAAAAAAAAATCTTAAAAAGACAAAAAATAAAAAAAAAAAAAGTTTTTTAAAAAACAACATTTTGCTAAAGTAGATTTTTAATTTTTTTAAAGTTTGGGGAGTTGGGCCGTTAAACCCTGGTTTGTTTAAAAATCTAGCTCAGGCTGAACGAGCCCTTTGTGAAATTTGGTTTAAGGAAATCCCAAAGGCAAACGTTTAAGCTAGGTTTTGTACTAGCATTGGTTTGGTTTTTGGGGTTTTTGAAACTGGAAAAGGGAAAGGGGGCCTTTTTCTTACTTTTTGTTTTTAATACACAGAAAATGCCAATGTTAAGTTTAATTATGTACTTCCTAAACAGGGCTTATCAGTTTGGATGCCTTGTTCGTGTCCCCCTTGATGTCATTAGTGCCCATGTAAGTTTGACAGTAAAGGGTGGGATTTGTCAAGATGGTTATGTGGCGCTAGCAGCATTTTCCCCTTTTTTCCCTTATTTTTCCCCTCATTTTTTCCTGTTTTTTCCTTTTCCCCAGAAAGCCCCTTTCCCCTACTTTAACTTCAATTTCTGCACAAATTCCAATACGGACTTTTTTTTTTGCTAAACCCTCGCATAAACCTGGTAGGGTTGAATTGGTTTTAAGAACAAGTCCAGATTCAAAAAAAGCACATTAAATCGGCGTTCAAAAATACAAAAAGTGGTTTTGGGCATTTTCATTAAATTCGATTTAATTTTCCTTTGTTTGTGGGTTGAATTTGTAAAAATTTGAGACCCATGGCACAAACAACTTCCCAAAAACCAAAACAAAATCAACCCCTTTACTCTCTCCCCTTTTTGTCACTTTTCTCTCTATTTTTTCCTCTCCTTTTAGTTTCTCTCTTAGGAACTCTAAGCTGCCCCATACGGTACGACCCCCACTCCATCAGCCCCCAAACGCAACCCCACTCCATAGCTCCGAATGCCCCCTCCCGACTACTGTCGTTTTTCCCTTACCGCTCAACTAAACCACTACCCTTAAAAACCCAACCAAAAAGTTCCCCCCTTTTGAACCCCATTTAGTACCTGGGCCCCAAACTACTCCTACGACCATATCCTCTGCCCTTAAAAAACCTCCAACCAACAAACCCACTCCCTCCAGCAGCCGCTACATGCCCCCAAAGCATCCCTCGACCCCCTTCCCCAAAAAAACTGAAAATGCCCACCCCGAGCCTTGGCGTTAAACCTACCCCCTATTATAACCAAAATTTAAAAAAACTCCAAAACCCCCCTTGCTTTGCCTTTAGAACTGCCCAAATTGCCTTGTGCCATTACTATATTTAAACGCATTGATCCCAACCTAAACCCAGTGGAGTGCCCCGACCAAACCCCGCTAGGTACAACCCGTGCCCCACATCGGCCCGAAGTTTTTCTTTTATTTTTTTTATTTTTTTGTTGTTTTATTTTGTTTATTTTTTTTTATTTAAATGAATAAAAATAATAATAATAAAAAGGAAAGAGAAAAGAAAAAAAGAGAGAAAAAAAAAGGAAAAAAAAAAAACGTTTTTGGTTTTATTTTTTTTTATTAAATAAGTAAAATATAATAATTAAAAAAGTGATCAATGAATTAAGTGATAAAAAAAAAATAATAAATAAAAAAAATATGAAAATGAAAAATAAATAGAAAATAAAAAGATTTTATTTCTTTTTTTTATTAGAAAATTTGATTTTCAAAAAATAAATGAAAATATTAGACCTTTTTAAAATTTTAAAAACTTTTTTAATTTTCCCAAAAAAAATTAAAAACGATTAGGACTTTTTTAGGGATTTCCTTCAACAAATATCTAAAAAAAATGTAACTAAATTGTTGTCAAATTAAAAAAACAACCCACTAATTTTTTACAAAAAAAAATACGGAAGTCTGATTTCAAATAGGGGTTTTGTAGGCACACATTGCAAGTATGGGCAACTTAAAATAGGGAAAAGTTTTATTTCTTTCATTTTTAGATATTTTGAAAATTAAAAATTTAGTACATGTTTCTAATTAGTGTTTTTAGAAATTAAAAAGGGTATTTTTTAAAAAGCGAAGGTTTAAATTCGAAAAATTTAAAAAAATGTACCCATTTAAGGTTTATAAAATTAGCCCTAAATCTAGATTCTAGTTTTCAAAAAACCGTATTTAAATTTGGATTTTAACGATAGCCGGTAGTTAAGTAATAACCAATTCACTAATTGGGTTTTAAAATTAACCCCTTTTCCTAACTTCGATCAAATGGCGCCCAAATTTTTTAAGTTAGAAAAAAGGCTTTTTTAAACCTAGTCAAGAAATCAATATTACACGGGTAGGGTTTGTTTTGATGGGTTTAGAGAAGAACAAATTTTTATAAAAAAAAATTTGGCTGGTAAAAAACCCCAAGCCGACCCTAAGGTTGGGGCTTTGTTTTTAGGATTGGAATCTCAGGGTTTTTTTCCTTGAGGTATTAGGAAAACTCAAGTCTTTTATTTTGGGGAATTCATGGGCTTAGTTTTTTTTAATATACCGCCTTAGGTCTTTAGGGTTTTCAACTGCTTTTGGGAAATGTGTAAATTATTTTTGTTTTTCTTTTCTTCTTTTTTTTTTTGTTTCTTTTTCTCTTTTTCTTTTTTTTTTCCTTTTGTTTTTTTTTTTTTTTTTGGTTCCTTTCTTAAAGGTGATCATTCTCCAATTTTTGAGTTTTCTTTGGAGGGGTTTTGAACCCCTTAAATTTTGGTTAAAAAGTGTAAAAGTTGGAAAAAGGGTATGGCTTTTGAATATTTGGGAAAAAACCCAAAAGTTTTAAAGTGTTTGAATAGGTTTTGGACTGGTGAAGTGTGTTTTTTTTAAACTTTCTTTTTCCCAAAGAAATGAGTTTCTATGACAATTATTGTTGTGGAATTGCAAACTAAAAAAGCTAAGTTAATCCATCCCTTTTCTCAAAAATTAAGGGTTAACCCCCAAATTGTCCAAACATAGGTAGTTTTTGACAGGGTTAAATTTTTAAGAAAAAAATCCCCAAAAGGCTCAAAGGGATTTGCAAGTGGCAATTTTGTTTAAAGGGTAAAAAATGAATCCCATCATCCTTTTTTCCCCATATATATGCAAGATAAAATTCCCTTTTAAAGAAAAATCTTTCATTGCTTTCATGTCTCTCGTCTGTGAGTGTTTTAGGGTTAGCGGGGAATTTAAGTTTTGCCCTTTTCTTCTAAATTCTTCAAATTTGAGAACTTTTCATTAGTTAGGGATGCAGATTTTATGCTTTTTTTTTTCCCCTTCATTTGCTTAAGTCTCATTTGATAATACTAAGTATTCTATGATGCCTTAGGGGTCACTCCCTCTCTGCCTTTAAAAACCCCCCCCCCTTTAAACATTTGCACAAAATTTAATGTGTCAAGAAGTATTAAGAAGTATTAAAGGAATCGCTAAAAAATAAATTTTATTCTAGAAAATTTTTCAAAAAACTTCAAAAGAAAAAAACATGAAAAAGTTAATCTTAAAAAAACGTTTTTAAAGTGGTTCTTTATTTCAAACTTTTTCTTCGCTTTAAAAGGTTTCCTCTTCAAAGGCTTGGAAAAAAAAAGTATTGCAGGTGCTTAAAGCTTTGGTCTTCATGAGTCTAAAAGGGTCGCCCAGCATTTAATTAAAAATTTTGGAACTTATTTTTAACCTCCAAAAGGAATCTTAGAATGACCCCTTTCTAGCCTAAATGGTAGTTAAAATTTGGGTTTAGATTAGAATTCCCTAGCCTATAGTTTGACTTCGGGGGTTTTCATTCAATTTTCATTTTCTTGTTCAAACACATTCAATCACTTTACAAAAGGGAAATTTATGGGAAAAAAAAAAAAAAAATAGAAACTTGTACAGTCACTATGTCATAGGGGAAAATAATAAAATTGCAATTTCCCCTTTTTCAGATTATTTTTTTTTTTTTGAAAAACATCGCCTACTTTTCTTTGCTGCGCCAAAAGATTTAATTCAATTTTGTTGTTCCCTCTTGAATTTTGTTGTTCACCTTTTTTTGTGAAAAAACAGAAAAAGAAAAAGGCATTTACAGTATACAATTACAGGATAATACGTAGGAATTATAATACAAAAGAAAAAAAAACTACCCAAGTAACAATTTTATACAAAAAGTATAATATAAAATTGATGCAATATCTATGCATGTAAAACAATAAAAGGGCGATAATTTAAAAAATTGTTTTTGAAATGAGATCTTTAAAATTTTAGTAATCTTCATGCACAATTACATTAAAAAGTGTAAGAATTTTTAAAACAAAATTTTTGAAAAAAAAAGATCCTAGATGCAATATATATTATATATAACTGTGTTTAATATTTAATTTTTTAAAAATAAGGATCCAAATTTGGCAAAAAGCTATAATATTTTTTCAAACTTTATGTTTAAAAATTGCTAATCCCTTTTATTTAAGGATGCAGGAAGTGGGGCTTACGGTTTTAAACCTATGCTCATAATTTACGAAGAAATTTTCTGAGTTATATCGAAGCATAAGTAAACTCTCTTCTATAGAAGAGAGTAAAGACCCATGCCAAATTAAGGTTACTAAAGGTGCCCGTTCTAAAAATCCTAAAGGGGGCTAAAGTCCAACCTATCTAAGTCTATATGGGAATAAAAAAAGAAAACCCCCATTTCCCAAGATAAAACCCTAGGGGCTAAGCTCTTTCCCAATGGGTCTGTACTAAAAAAATAGTCAATAAACAAAATTTCATATATGTTAAAAAAAGAAAAATAAAAAAACCCCTTAATATTTTTTTTTTTTTACATTTCTAGCTTACTAGATCCTTAGTGGAGTTGTTAAATTTTTCCAAGCTTATTTTTATTTTCCCTTTAATTTTTTTTTTACTAAACCGTCACTAATATAAAATACTTGTATCAAATTTAAAGGAAAAAATTTTATTAAAAAAAAAATTTTAAAAAAAAAAATTTTGAAAACATTTTTGGGATGCTAACCCGTAAAAATGGTAAAGAAGGGTTAAGGTTTTTTGGTGGAAAAAAAATTTAACAAGTCATGTGTAATTTCTAAAAAAAAAAATACATGTTTTTAAAAAACTTTCAAAAACAGTAGGTCCAAAAGGGTAATTACTAAGTATTTGTCTCCAGTAAATTTTTTTTTTTTAAAAAAAAAAAAACCTAATAGGGGGGCCCTTTTTTTTGAATTTTCTAAAAAAATGTGAAAACATGCAAAAATATGAAAAAGCATAAAAATGAATATTTTATTAAAAATCTTTCCTAAAAAAAAAAAATAAAACAAAAATTTTCAAATTTTACAGTTCTCCAAAAAATACTTTGTACTTTTAATCGAGATAAATTAAAATGTAGATTTTTTTTTTTTAGAAAAAATTTAATGAGTCAGTTTTTTTAATAAAAAAAAAAGGGCTAGATTTATGTTTCTAACCTTTTTGTTTTTTTTTTAAAAAAAGACCCAAGAAACTTAATCTTTATTCCCCTTTTGAAAGGGCCCCAAAATTTAAATTTTTTAATTTTTTTTTTAAGAAAACAATTTTCGTGATAAAATATATATATATATTTTTTAAAAAAATTAAAGACTTGAAAATGCAATTTTTATGAAAAAAAAAATGAAATTGCAATTTTCACCAAAACATGTAAATATTGTAAAAAGGGTGAATTTTCTTAAAAAAAAGCAATATTTATGTAAAAAAAAGGGAAAAATGTGATTTTTGTTCAATTTGAACTGTCCCCCAAAAAAAACCAACTAAAAAATTGACACCAAAAAAATTTTAAAACCCAAATTGTAAATTTATATTTTCTTATAAAAAAAACTAATTATGAACTTATATGCTAATATTTGAATAAAACCCATGTACTTTAATAAGCAACAATAATAAATAAAACATTAAAAAATGCCAAATTTTTACAAATTAAGAACCTGCAGGAAAACACAAATATTTTGTATAGGTTTTTTATATTTAAATTTTATTTAAAAATGAAAAAAAAAAACTAAAAAAAAAAAAAATAAAAAAAAAAGAACCAAAAACCTCCTTATCCTACGGGATGCAAGTTGAAATAGGGATTTACTTGTGGTGTGTCAAGTCAAAACCCTTTGGGGGAGAACCGATCAAAAATCATTAACTACAGTCGATGCTTCCCTAGCTTGTTTTATCACCAAATCAAAGGGGAGATTTAATTTTTGTGGAAAGTGTTAGTTAAAAAACTCCATTGGCACTAATGCAATAATTGAGTTTCGTTTGGGGGTTTTGAAAATCAAAAATAGTGAAGGCGATTGGGAATGAACTAAGTAGTTGGGTTTGGGGTAATGTGTTGTGGTGGTGTGGGTTGCGCAAAGTAAGGGTTTTGATGCTAGTTCAATGGTGTTGGCAGGCTAAGAATGGGGTTTTTTTTTGGGGGCTTTGTTATGCGAATGTTAATTTGGGTCGGGGGGATTTGGTGGCTTAATATGGTGAGAAGGGGTCGGGGTTTGTTAGTTGAGGGGTAAGTATGCGTGGGAAAAAGAGAGGGCAAGGGTTTTGGGAGGGGGTTGTTTGTTGGGTTTCCAAAGGGTGAGGGATGGTTTTATGGGGTTTGGGTATGATTGGGTGGGGTTGGGAGTTGTGATTTTTTTGGGGTAGCAAGGAAAGAGTTTGGGAAAAAAGTTGCTGTGAGTTGTTAGCTGTATATGTTGAAAGGTCTTGCATCAACCTAAAACTATAGAAAAACCGCCTCTTTTCAAAACTTCCATAAGTAAATATTTGTTAAAATCTTTTAAGGGTTTTATTTCAAAATTTTTTAGTAGATTTTAACTAAAATTTTCTAAAAATAATGAAAAAATTTTTATAAGATTCATTATGGGATTTGGATTCTAGAAGATATGTGTTCCCTTATTTTTTTCTTGTCCTCGAAAAATCTTGGAGAAAGAGAAAAGATGGTCACGTATAGACAAAATGAAAATGCACCCATTCATTCTTGGGACCGATCCCAAAACCCCATTTCCTCAAGTGCCCCCCTTTTAGCAACTCCCAAAGCTATTTCTTGTCTTATGATGAAACTCAATTTTATTTGATTCCTCATTAGGCCCAATTTTTTTTGGGGTTTTTCATTATCAAGCCAAAACTTGCCCAAATTATTTAAATGATCTAGCCCTTTTGTTAACCCAAAAAATATCAAATTTTTTTAACCCTACTTTTGAATTTAAAATTTTATGGACTTTAGTTTAATTAGTTTATTTCAAATATTTTTTAGATTGGACAAAAACCCATTTTTTGAATTAAAATATTTTAAAAAAATTTTTAAAAATACTTTTTTCTAATAAAGAAAAATTTTTTAAAAACTCAAAAATTTATTAAATCGCAAATATATTTTCAATATTATTTGTTTAACCTTTAAAAAAAATGACTAATTGATTAGATACTTTTGGCATTTATTAAAAATATTTATATATATATATTTTGCTTTTTTTATTTTTTGTTTTTTTCTATAACTCTGGCCTAAAAAAAAAAAAGTGGGGGGGGGGTTTGGGGGGAGGGTTTTTTTTTTTTTTGGTGAGATAAGGGTTTAAATAGGGTATTAAAATTAAAAGAAAGATTCCATTTTTGCATTTGCCTTTTTCTGGTTAAATAAAATGTTAAGTAAATAAGTGCGATTGTTTATTTTAAAAATTTTTTGAGGATTTAGTACCTAGGTACTCCATGTACCTTTGTTATAATCTAACTAGTATTTAAAACTACCAATGAGGGCTATCATATCCCAAAACCATTGGAGTGTGACATCCTTCCCAAAAACTTATTGCACTTAAAGTAGTTGTATTTATGCAAAAAGAAACCTTTTTCTTATTATAAGCAAACCCAACTAAATTTTATATAAAAGTTGTTGAGTCCCTTTAATGTCCCAAAAGTTCAATGGTGATGTCCCCTTTTGCTTCATTAAGAACATGGAAACACCATATTCCCTTGCTTGTGTTGTGCTAAGAAGTGGATAAAACTAAAACAATACAGCATGATTCAAAAATATACAAATTTTAAGGAAAGAATTGATGTGAAGTTGCATTCTTGCAATGGACTGGCATGCTTAATATTAGCATTCCAATCTAACTTAACATTATTGTTAACATCCCAGTTCTGAATAAATAAATCAAAGGGAATCTACGGTACAAAATAGGACCTAATTTTTCGATCAACACACAAAGCATCCAAAGACATTAGGAACTTGACGCCCATAAGGAGCAGCAAAAATAGAATTTCCACTGTTGAGCAATGCGCCTCTATATGCTTGAAAACTTATCTTTTAAAAAACCAAGTACTTTGCTTTTTAAAATTCTTAATTTCAAAACAAAAACAAAGTTATCAAACTCATGATTGTACTTAAAATCCAAAAAAGAGTGTAAATCAAAATTTAAAAAATTAAATGTAAAAACGTAAGTTTTAGGGTTTTATAAAAAATAATTTTAAAAAAAAAAACATAGATAGCTTTAATGTTTATAAAACTTAAAATTATTATGAAATAAAGAAGTTGATTTCTTTTTCCTATAAATTTTTTTTAATTTAGGCAACATTAATGAGAGAATTGAAAGCAAAGTCAAAATCAAATTTTTCTTATTATTTTTTTTGAAAAAAAGTGAAAAATTTAAGAGAACCAAAATTTAAACCTTTAAAAATTTAAATTAATGGTTAAACTTTTATATATTTTCTTTAAAATATTTTCCATTAGAGTTAGATTGGAAAAGAGGAAACAAGAAATTTAAGAGGAAAAAAGGGGAAAAAAATTGGAATTAAAAAGAAAAATGATTTAATACTGTAGTAGTCAATGGTTAGTAGAAACCAGTTTTTTTGTTGTGTGTATTTATATTTTTTAAAAAAGTATATTTGTATTTTCTTATTTGGCGTTTGGTTTTTTTGAAAAATCTAAAGCTTGTTTTTTTTTACTCACAGAGACAAATCCTTTGTGGAAAAGTTTTAATATTGTGATAAGCCTACTGGGGCCCTAGCGTAAATCCTGCTTGTTGTTTAAGGGTTGAAAAAAAGTAAAAATTGGGAAAATCAAAAATTTTTAAAAATAAATTTAGTCTGTTATAGACCAAAAGTTTTAGAAAAATTAGTTTTTTGAAATATAAATTTACTTAAAAGATCTTTGTCCTTTCTGCTTTGCCCCCAAAAAGAAACCCGAGGAGTCTAGTTAAAAAACAAGTAGAAAATAAAAAAGGGACTTTGACAAAGAATTGTAATGGAAAATCCAAAAAATCATATGTCAGATATATCAAATTGGAAAATGGAAAATTTTTGGAAAAATTTTTTAGTGAAAACCCACAGAAAAAAAAGGTTTTCCCTGTTTCTGTGGTTAACAACGATCAGACTTTTGAAGAAAATCAATAAAAAATATGAAAAAAGATTGGAATTATATGCATTTGGCTTATTTCAAGAGGAGCAAAATCTCTTACTTTTTAGGTTTACATCAATTTTCTGGTTTTTAGGATGCTAGAGAACTAATATATAAAAAGTAATCCTTTTCCCACCATTAAAACTGTTTAGTGTGGACCAGTTAAATTTTTGAGTGTCACCCAAACATTCCTTCCCCTTTTGGGATAAGACAATCATAAAATCTTTAAATTCTTCAAATTAAAAACACATAATTATGAATGATGGGTAAATCCCAATGGTTGTAACATATAGAATAATTTCAAATTAATAAAAAATGTTTTCGGATTAAGGCATTAAAATGGATAAGAGAGGTTAGCTCTACTTATTCAAACGATTAAAACAAAAGCAAAATATTTCCAAAAAATGTTTCAATGGTCAAAAGTCAATTTACAGTCAGGGGAAATAGAAAACCCTTCCTAAAAAACCTATATAAAAATACAAAAACATCAAATGTGGGAAACACCTGATGGAAAAGTTACCATTCAATTTAAATAGGAAATATTTGATCAGCAAAAAGGAACTGAAAAAAGATCTTTTTTCATTTTCTTGAGGGAAATAGATTTTCCCCAATCCTCCTCTTATTATATCACCCCGTCCCAAATAAAAATGTAATCAACGGTTGAAACTAAATATTCAAAAAAATCGCCCCTTTCGGGAAATTGTTCTGATAGGTCAGGTAAAACCCCCCGGTTTACAACCTAATGACCAGAACACGGGGGCCCTTCATTTCAGAATTTAGGTGTCCAAAAATTAATGTCTTAGAAAAATCCTTTGTCCCAAAAAAAAATACTTTTAAATTAAGATTTCATTTCTCAAAAGAATGAAAAAAATTAGAAATTGGTATTTTGAAACTTTTGGTCATAAAAAAAATAAAAAAAAAAAGAATACTATAATTTCATGGAAGAAATGGGGCCCAGATATTTTTTTGAATGGTCGAAAATTATTATCTGAAATCTAAAAAAATCTTGTATTATAATTGTTTCTGGAAATTAAGTGATGGAAAATCTATAATCAAATCCCCACCATTAAGTAATAAAAAATTGTTTCATAAAAATACAAAAATCGTTTTTACCCCTTTTAAAAAAAATATTGAGAAAAAGGACCAAGAATCAAAAAAAAATAAATCAAAAATTAACTAATAACATTTACAACAAAGGGGAGAACTTTAAAATGAATGGAAGATACAATTAATATGGAAATTAAAAAGGAAAGTAAAAAAAATTCTCAATAAAAATATCCTTTTTTAACCATTTAAAATGCCTAAAAATCTAGTCAAAAATTTTTTTAAAAGCATTAAAGTAGAAAAAGAATGTTAAAAAAAAATCTATAAAAAAAGAGTCTTCGTCAAAAAAAACCAATAAATTTCTTAAATAGGGATACTCCAATTTTAAATCAGAAAAGGTATAGTAATAGAAGATACACCCTAGGGGAAAATCCATTTTGGACAAAAAATAATCAATAAGGGATCAATGATGATCATTAGGTCAGATAATAAATCAAAAAATGAATTGATGTCTAAGTCTCTTTAAATATTAAAAAAAAGATGATGAAATTAAAAAGATCAATTGAAAAAACCCTCAAAATTTATTATCGGAGAAAAAACACCCCCATGTTAATTAATTGAAAAAAAAATGATAATTATCAAAATAAATATCAGTAGGATCCACCTATGAATGGAATATAGGGTACTAGAAAAAGAATCTCAATGTTCTTAACAATGATCTGTTTTCAAATACTATTAAATTTTCCCAAATTTACGATTATCAAGTAGCACTCCTTCAAATTTTCTTACTTTACGGAAAATTAAAGGTTGGGGGGAATTTTCATGAAGAACAGGAATCAAATTCTTACATCATGAAAAAATAGATGAAAACAACAGAAGAATTCTAGATGAAAAAATAAACCATTCAAGAAGGGTTTAAAACACTTTATTTTTTTTTCAATCAGTAAAATTTTTCATAGGAGATCTTCTCACATTAGGGAAAAAAACCCTAGATTTTTTAAAAAAATATAAAAGTAAGTCACTTGGAAATTCAGAAATACAAGGATATATTCTTTAAAAGGATTTTCCCTTTTGAAATGTTTGTAACGTTTTTTGAAAGAAAAATTCCTAGTGGGTTTCCCAAAATTAATGGTGCCCAAGTTAGAAAATTGTCAGGGAAGAAACAATGGTGAAATTCCTATGATAAATTGTTTATGGGAATTAGTTCATTTGTTAAAAAAATTGGGAAACAAATTTTGTGAAATAAAAATTAGGTTAAAAAAACTTTTAAAAAATGAACGCGACAAAAAACCCCAAGTTGGAAAATTTTTGTGCTCAATATGACCCCTTTTTGTCAATAAGAAATCAAAATTTTCATAAAAATCATCTATAAAACACAAAATTGTCCTGAATGTATAAAAGAAAACCTCGAAGAAATTTTAAGAAAAAAATCATTTAAAAAACTTCAAAGTAAACAAAATGGGGAAAAATCTAAAGATAAAAAATTAAAAAAATTTAATATAAAAAATTTAAAGTGTTATAAATGTAAAAAAATTGGTTACACAGAAAATTTTTGAAAATTAAAAAATAAATTAATAAATTTAAAAACTTAGATGAAAAAACGATGGAAAATATCTTAAAATTTTTTGCGAAAAAAATCATCCTCATCAGAAAAATATGATGGGACCCAAGAATGACATGGATCCATTTCATCGGAATCAGAAAAAAATTAATGTACTAACTAAAAATGAAGAAGAAATTCTTAAAAAAAATTGATAGTGAAAATGAAATGAAAAATTTTAAATATATTAAAATTTCAAATTCACACAAAACTCCACTCAAAAAATTCCCCTTTAAAATCTTAATGAAATTCTCGAGAGAAAATAAAAAGAAAAAAAAGAAGTATTAAAAATCAGGGATTTACAAAAAAAAATTTCAATGTTAAAAAAACAAGAAATAAAAGAATTAAGAAAAAGCAAAAAAAATTTTAAAAAGGGGAATTAATTGAATTAAATAAAAAAAAATAACCCAAGAGCGAATCAGTATTCAAATGAAGTAAAAGAAACTTCATCAAATGGAAAAAAGATTTTTTAATGCACTTGTTCAAATTACTTCAAGAAAAGGGATAATAAATTTTCAATAGGTTTAAATTATAAATTTTGTTTTACAAACATTTGCTTTTTTTGATACTGGTGCTGTTTTAATTGTTTAGAGAAGGCTTAATTCTAACAAAATATTTTGAAAAAAACCCCCCAAATCTCTAAGTTTGCTCCGGTAAAGATTAAGCTAAATATAAATTATAAAATGTTGAATTATTAAAAAATCATGTTCTTTAAAACTCTTTAATTGGTTAAAAATTTGAAAAAAAAATGTCTTTTTGGGAAACCCATTTATAAATCAAATTCAACCATTTGTGGTAGAAAAAGATGGAATAAAACACAGTTTGGGAAAAAAGAAATTTGTGTTTGAATTCGTAACCAAACCACAAATAAAATTTTAAATCAATTAAAAAGTAATGAATTAAATTTTTTAAATAAAAATTAAAAAAAATCATTTAATGTATTTAAAAAATGATCTTGAATTCAAAAAATTTGAAGATAACTCAAAAATAAAGCTAAAATAAAAAAATTTCTAAAATAGAATCGGAAATAAAAAAATTCAATTTGTTCCACCTCCCAAATGCATTTTGGGATGGGAAAATCACATATTGAGTCCCCCATTGAAAAGTTTTAATGAGAAAAGTTTTCCCAAAAAAAGCTAGCCTTCAAAAATGAACAAAAAAGTCCTAATCATTGTAAAAATGAAATAAATGATTTATCAATTTAAAAAATTTTAAACGAAAAAGAGATACCGAGTTGTTTGGGTTTTTTTGTAATAAGAAGCTGAAATTGAAAGAGGCGTCCAAGATTGGTAATCAATTATAAACCCCTTTTAATTTGCTTCAAAAGGATAATATCCAATTTCCCCAAAAAAAAGATTTGCTTAAAGATTAAACCCAAACTAGAAAATTCTCAAATTCGATATGAAATTGGGTTTTAGCAAGTTCAGATTAAATAAAGTGTAGGTACCCAAAACTGCCTTCACTATTCCCTTTTGGACAATTCGAATGGAATGTAATGTATTTGGTTAAAAAAATCTCCTTCAGAAATTTTAAAAAATATGAATGAAATTTTCAATAATTATAAAGTTTCAAATTACTACTAGTGATGTTTTTTTTATTTTAATATTGACACATTTTTTAACTATAAAAATTTCATAATATATCAAAAGAAAAGGTTTAGTAGTTTCACCCCTAAAAATAGTCTTTTCAAAAAAAGAAAAAGTTTTTAGGGGTTTTAAAATCTATAAAAGGGAAAATAATACCTATCCAAAGATCAAATTTAAATTTTCTGAAAAATTTCCTAAAGAAATCAAGGTAAAAATCAGCTTCAAAGATTTTTAGTAGTTTAAATTTTTTTTTTTTTTTGTTGCAGAATTTTTCCCAAAAATTAACTAAATTTTCAAAAAATTTATTAGAGATTAAAAAAGAACCCACCTCCAGGTTAGTGAAAATTGAAATTTTTCAAAATTTTTAAACAGGAATTAGGAAATTCCCTTTTTTTTCATATTGCAAAACCTCATTACCAAAATTGTAGAAAAAAAATGTTTTGATTTAGGTTCGGAGGAATTCTAAAACAAAAACAAAAAAATAAAAAATTATTGTTAGTTTATATCAAAAAATTGGGAATTTATTGTCAAATTTTAATTATTCAAAAAATCAAAAAAGAAAATCTTAGCCATTGTCTTAACAAATTTTTAAAATTTCCCAAAGGGGATTTTTTAAATCAAAAGTTTCTTTTGAATTGATTGTAAAGCAGCCAAAAAATGTTTTGTTAAAAAATATTCAAAACATCGCTCAAAAGATTTTTGCCCGATGGCAAACTATTCTTTTGTATTTGATTTCTAAAAATTTAGTATCAATGGTTTCCAAATTTCCCTTCCTGATTTCCTTACTCGTGAATTAGAAAAATAAGGGGAAAAAAAATTTTTACTCATCAGGAAAAAGGACTGACCAATATTAAAACATGGTTGGATTTTGTAAACATCTAACACTCCATTAAAAATCAAAAAAATCTCATCAAAATCGCCAAAATCAAAACCCAAAATCAATCCCAAAACACTCAATCGTTTCTGAAATCAAGAGGTCTTTCCAAATTAAAGATATGGATCAGCCTGGATTGTTAATGCGATCTTAAAAGTCTTACAATTACATCAGGACAAAAAATTCCAGCATTACCAGAAATTCCCCCAAACTGTCTTCAACCCAAAAAAAAACCCCAAAAAAGAAAAAGATTTTCAGATCCGAAATACTACCAACGCCAGGGTTGGGGAAAAATCCCTTTCAACAGAGATGAAATTTTTTTTAAAGCTGTTTTTAGATTGTTTTCTCGTAGAAGAAAGCTTATTAGAAAAGGACCTTTTTTTGCAAATAAAATATTTACAAAAAAATTTTTTTATGTTTCCCCTTGATCAATACAAAAAAATAGTTTTATGAAAAAAATTTTACTGAAATGGGTAAAAAAGATTAAACTTTTTGAAAGGAAAGGGGTGATCGTTATTTTACAGCTAGATACTGAAAGTAAACGTTTGAAAAATGGCAAATTCTAATCACTGCTACAAAATCAATATAGAACCATTTTTGCCCCCAGGTCTCAGCTACTTATAATTTTTTTGATTAAAGCAAGCTGGTGAATGGTTTTATCAAAGAATTAAAAAAAGAATGAATGGTTATTTTTTTTTGCAATTGCCAACATTCAAATTTCCTACTTGGTTCAATCACTGGTGGGAACAAATTTTGGGGCACATCAAAAATCATTTATCAGAATGCCAAGGAAGGTTTGATACTTTTTAAGTATTACAAATCCCACCCCATGTAAAGAATTTTCCAAAAAAAATGTGTATTTTTTACATCCGGAGTTAGGGTCATGGGGTTGGTGGTTTGAATACAAGCCGAAAATCGTCGAACACAATCAATTTGGCAGTGTACAAAAAACGAATGGTGGGACGCTTCAAAAGTGGATAAAAGTGAAAAAATTCAATTTTAAAATTTGGTCAAGGTAATTTGCGAGTCACCACCATCTCCAATAGAACAAAAAAAATATCACAAAAAGGGATTTTTTTAAAATCATCTCTTGAAAATGCAAATTATCCCGGGTCAATTGAAGCAAAATTTGGAAAGGCACTGATCATACAAGAATCGAATCAGCACAAAAATCAAATTCAGGATCGGTCGAAATTCACACAGCGGTAATACAATGAAATGATTTCTTTGGATGATTTTGGGGGATCCGGAAAATTGTATCATTTAAATTTTCTGTACTTTTTTCACTGTAAAAGAGAGTAAATATAAAAACAGGTACCACAGTGCATAACCCAATAATAATCAAAATCAGAAAAAAATTATCACAATCTTGCCCCGCTACAAAAAAATGTTCAAAACGTACCTGTCGGCCCCAATACCATGTTCCAAACAGTACTCTGTCGCCTTTTTCCACTATTTTTTGGGAAATCAAAAAAAACCCCCTAATCCTCTTCAGCTTTCCTCCTTTACCCTTAGTTCTTATTTCTTTTTTCTTTAACCCCTTCACTATCAGCAACCCTCCATAAACACTTCCAAAACATCTAAACACCTTCTGAAGATAAATGTTTGTTCATCATCAAGGTAGGAAGATCATTTTCTTAACATACCCCTTAAACACCATTTTGCTCTTGTTTTTATTGATTTGTAAAAATCAGTTTTAATCAAAAAAAAATCAGTTTGATTTTTTCTTACATTCAAAACTCGTGTGGGGAAATTTCCCAAATTTAAAATTTGGGTGTAATTTCCGGATTATATTTGTTTTAAAATTTTTTCTTATCTTTTTTTTAAAACCCCTTAAAAGGTGGTTTACGCCTTTGGGGTTTATTTATATTTGCATTAGCCCCCCTAGCCTTGGCCTGCCCCCTGTGGAGGTTTATATCTCATATCTCCCTCGTAGCCCATAGCCTTGGTACTGCTGCTGTGGTGGTTTCATTATATTTTTCATATAAATTTATGTTGTTTTTATATTAAACAAGTTATCTCTTTATCAGTACTTAGATAATGCAATAGAATTCCCCTTTATAGTATTTTAGTCGTAGTCAAAACTGATTGGTATTATACGATGTGAAAAATCTGTTCTTGTTGTGATGTCAAAAAATATAAACCGAAAATTGGGAAAAAGAGCTGAAGTTTAAATATTTTTTAGTGCTTAGTTTGGTAGAGCCTTTATAAAAATTTCCTTTTGGGTTTCTTTCTCTGTAAACAATATCTTAGATCATTTATCTATTGTAATCATTTTTTATCATAATAAAAAAATAAAAATTTTGTCATATTATGTTGTAAACACAAAAGCAAACGGAGAAGATTTAAAAGAAAATTTAAAAATATTTAGAGACGCGGAGAATTTTTTTTTTTTATAGTTTGGCCTATTTCTCTTTTGGGGAAAGATTTTATTTAGTGATATGTATTTCAATCAATAAACAATCAATTAAAAGTTTATTTGGTATTAAATGGGACGTTTTGGTTATATATATTAGGGACGTATTATAAAGTTTTTTGTTTTTGGTCTATTTAATTTATAAGATTAAACAGTAAAAATCGTTAAAAAAGTAAACTTTTATAAGAAAAAAAATTTTTTCCCCGTTTAAATTAAAAGAGTTTATAAAAAATTTGAACAAAATTTAATTTTACAATTATGATCTAAAATCATGTGGTTTTTTTTATACCATGAATGTATTAAAAAATATTAAAAAATTGGAAAAATCCAATTCTAAATAAAAAATAATCCCTATTAACCGGCATCAACCTAACAATTTGTTATTAAAAATAATGATTTGAACATGGAGATACTTAAGTGAAAATCTTTAAAGGGCCCTTTAAAAATCAAAATTTAATATCCAAACTCTACCAAAAATAAAGCACAATAGGAACAAAAAAAGTCATAAGCCAAAAAATTTTACAACAAATGTTTGTAAATTTTTTGAAACATAATGTCTCTTACCAAGGTCCATCAAACATAAACTTTCTCCTCAAAACATGGTAGGTGTTCACAAAATTTAAAAAATGAAAAGGTCTTATTTAGATTTTTTTTTTGATGTATTTTCCGTTTTATTTTAATTTTTTTTAAGAATGTTTTTGGGAAAAAATATCTTATTTTTTTTCTATTTCTAATTTGAAAAAGTGACATTAAGTGTCGGATTAAAAAAAATAAAAAATTCATGTATTTTCAAGAGAAAAGATTTAAAAAAAAATTTATTTTTTTTGTATTAAAAATTGTTATTTTAAATTGATTTTTTTATAAATATAGTAAAAAAAAGGCAAAAAAATTCTTTTTTGGGGGATTTGTTTTTTTTAATTTTTTGAAGGGTATTTAAAAATTATGTTTTCATTTTTTTTAGTTTTTTTTACCAAATCAAGATTTAGTAGACACCAATAAAATATTAAAAAAAAGAATCAAATAGAGCCTAATAAAACTCGTGCTCTAATGAATATTTTAAACATTGTCAATTTAAACAATTAATTTCTTATTTCTTACATTCTTCATATTATTAAACCCTCATTTTGAAAACATCTAAATTTTAAAAATTTCATCAAAACTAGTTTGTGAAAAATTTGAAAATACCTTTTTGTTATCCCCCCTTTAGCCCTAAATTTTTGTGAATTTTTAAATTATTCTTATTAATAGTGATATGTTTTCATGAAAGACTTAGTTGTCGGTAAGGTATTCTTGTTAATAAATTGTTTTAAATCATACATGTATCACCAAAAATTGAAAATGACTCCCCAAATTTGATTTTTGCCAAAAATATATAGTATTTAGTAATAAATGGTATATGTGTAAAATAACTTTGAGAAATTTTCCCGAGTCTTGAAAAATTATTAAAAATTTTATTTTGCAAAAAGTAACTCAACATTTTCCCATTTGTTTACTAAACACTTATAAACCCAAAAAAGTGTAATTTGCAAATAATATAATTTATTTCAAAAATAAAATCAAAAAATTTTTTGCATTATCGTTAAGCTTCATTTTCACAATATAAATTAGCTGTAAATTCGCAAAAAAATATAATTTATATTCAAAACTAAAATCAAATATTTTTTTCATTTTCTTTTAAACTTCATTTACAATATATTAATGGAAGTTTTTAGGGGGGGACTTTTCCATTTCCCCATTCCTTTAGCCCCCTTTTTCACTATTTACTTACTCAATTTTCCCTTCTTAAAAATTTTTAATTTCTAAAAACTTAATTTGGGATTTCTTAAAAATCTAATTTTTTTTTAAAAAAAAAAAACATTGGCTTTGTCTTTTTCTTTTCCCAACACTGTTAACACTTCACCCGACCTCCCAAAATAATCATCGGCATATTGTTATTTACAACATAATTTGACCACTAAGAAAAGAACAAAATAAAAAGCCTCATCATGTTTCATGTTCTTCTTTTTTTTTCTCGATCTAACCAACTCATTATGATATATCACTAAAACCCGCTTTTTTGTTTTAAATTTCCCTTTCCCTAATTTAAATTCTTGAATCTCGTCATCGATCTGGTTTCGATTCATTTTTTAAATCGTGGATAGATTTTCCTTCTCTTTAAATGTAAATCAAGGTGATATAAACATAGGATAATTCTAAAACTATTTTAGAAGAGCAAATTAGGGGGAAGCTTTTGTTTCTTTTCAAGATCTATTTTGCATAAATATCCCTTTTCGCAAGTGCTTTTCTCTCCCTCTCTCTATCTCCCCATTTTCATTTGATTTTTTTAAAAACTTTTTATTTTATGTAATTTTGTTCTTTTTGTATCATAATTTTTTGATTTGTTTTTTAAAATTTAAAGCAGGCATTACTGTCATGTGTGGTTTTTTGAATGAGTTCTTATGTATAGCGGTAGTAATTTGTGTGGTTTTGGGTGCACTCTTTGGTGTGCTATGAGTGTTTTCTGGTTGTGTGGTGGTTGCTATGTGAGATGCTAGTGCTTGGTAAAAGGGGGGGAAATGGTAATTTCATTTATTATGCATCAATTTTTGTAGCTTTTTTTTTCAAGTGAATGATGTTGGTTGTTACAACTTTTTTTCTTTTTTAAGGATTTTAATTCCATTACCTTTTTTTTCTATTGGGAAAAGTGAATAGGTTAACTCTTTAATAATTTTTATTGAAAACTATTTATTCCAAATATTGAAAACTACCGGTTTTAAAAAAATGGTTAATAAATATCGCCTCATATTTATTAAAATTTTTTTCCTTTTTTTTTAATATTTTAAATGATTCTACGATGAAAAATTAGGTTTAGGGAATTTCATTAAGGTTTTTAAGGTAGCTTTAAATTTTTAGTTTTGTATAAATATTTCCTTTGAAAGAAAATTAATGTATTTTTAAAATTTAAAAATTTACAAAATTATCACATGAAAATATGGTTTTAAACAAGGGTAAATTAATTTTCTAGGAATTAATCCCTAATATGTTTTTTGAAAAACTTAAAGGATCTGTCGGTAGAAATTTGTTGGCTATTTGTTGGAGCTCCAACTAGGGTGATGCAACCAAGGAAAGTTCGGGCGTTTTTTGTGAAACTCGAACCCAAGGGATGCATTTGGAAAAGAATTAAGTAGGTTTAAAGTTTTTTATTGACTTACACATTAATAAAAAAATTGAGAATTAAAATTTGTTTATACAATGTAAAAATTGTAAAAATAGAAAGTTGTAAAAGTTAAGAGAAAATTTTCCAAGTTAGTTTTCTCGTTGGGTTTTTTTAAATTTCCCAAAAATTTAAACCCCAAAACCTTATATTTTTTAAATTATATCCAAAAAACCGACCCAAAAACCCTTATAGAGAAACCCCCCAAAAGATTTTATCAGTTCCTGATCAGGTACCTTTTAAACGACTTGCCAATTGTATCCCTGCTTACAGACTAGTCGACAAGGGCTATCAAAATTCCCTCTTTAGGGTATGTTGGTCCTAACATCTCACATTTCAATTCAATTTTGGTACCAATCCTTTAGGTAAGCATAAGCCTTTTGATTTTTAAATTATTTCAGTTTCTTTAGTTTTGTAAATTATTTTTTTGTTTGGTTTGATTTTTATGATGCTTATTGTAATCTTCTAATTGGAGTCCTTTGGTTTTCGGGGAATACTATTTTCACTTTGCATGTATAGTAGCTGATATTTAGGAAGATTTGTCCTTGTGTAAGGGGACTCTAAGTTGCCATTTATGATTTGGTGTTCCTCGTTAGGTAAATTTACCTTACTTTTAAGATAATTTCACCTATAATTAAGTATTTAATTACTTGATTTATCATACTTCGCTAATTACACCATTTGAACAGTGAATAATCACACTCCTTAGATGTATTGTTACTAGAATAATTTTTTCTAAATTTCCCTAAAATTTATAAATCAATAATTGTTATTGCGTGGGTTTTTTTTAAAAATATGATGTCATAATGATGTCACATGATATCATAGAAATCTAGACAATAATAACCATTAATTTATAACTTTAGGGAAAAAGAAACTTTAGAGGATTTGTTTCTAAAGAATTATAGGTAAACTTAAGATGAGGGGTAATTGAGCTTTAAGAACAAATTGAAATTTTTTTTTTTCGAAATTAAGCACTATAAGTAAAAATGAGTATAATTAAGATAATGATAAAATTAATAATAAGAGTGAAAGTAAAAGAGAAAAGGATAAAGAAGATCAAGCTCAAATTTTAACGGGGAAATTTTGGGGACCACCCCTTTACTCCCCACAGATACATGATGCCTCTAATCGATGACTTCACACCATTTATTGATTTCTTAACCAAGTTTCAAGAGTACACAAACTAAATTTGATTTTATAAGTTTCACGCTTAAACTCTCAATACAATTCACGATCTTACTTACAATACAAAAACTCAATCTCAAGAATTATTATTATAGTAGTGCTTTTAACTCTTAATACTTTAAACTAATAGCTCACAAGTACTACACTTCAAATCTTTATAAATATTAGCAAATTAGAATTCAAGAGATAATGAGAATAATAAACAATAAGCATAAGGAATGTTGGAATATTGAAGCAAAAGATTAGTTCTCTCTTATCTTTGGTCAGGTTGTTAAGCATTTATATCATTTTATTCATTTCTTCTAGTTATAGTGCATTAAATGCTCTAATAGCTAGTTGAATCAGACTTACCGGTATACTGGTACCTTACCCTTTCGGCAAGTTGGTAACAAAATTGCATTACTAGCATGACACTGGGATGTTGGTACCTTGATTAGAAAACAATTCCCCTTTTATCTAGACCACTTTTCATTAAGCTGTAGTGCTTTGGAGCTATCAACCCGGTAGATCAATTATTACTTAAAAATACTTTTAACATATATAACAAAAAAATTACACTTTGCAATTTAACTTCAAGTTCATTTGGTCACTACTCAAAAGATTAAATTTCTTATAGAGAAAATTGATATATTTAATCTTAAGCAAATTAATTGATCTTATTCAGTTCCCTCAATATAATCAAATAATATTTAGTTTAATCATCAACTTGTTTTTTTCTCTTAAAAAAAAAACATGTTTAGATATTACTTTTTGTTTTGTTCTCTTTAAAAATTTAACATGTTTAGATATATACTTTTTGTTTTGTTTTTCATTAAATGAATATGTTTAATTATATATTTTTTGTTTTGTTCCTATCAAATTAAATATTGAACCCTAAGTTTAACAATCTCTCACTTTTGATAAAGGGACAAAACTTTTGTACTTTAAATGCCCCCCTTCAATCCAATATTCTTCATAAATTGAGCTTTCCAGTTTCAATATATTTAGCAATTAAAAAAGATTAATGGAATGCTTAAAAAAAAAGGAGTTTTGATGTGCTTAAGAACTACATCTCACTTCTTAATAGTTCACATAAAGAATATATCAATCTTTCAAAGAATTTTAAGATATGCTAAAGTTATAGGATAATATCATCTTTTAAGTAACTATTTTCAATTCAACTTAATATACTTTTGACATTCTAATCAAGAATATTTCCCTTTCCCCCTGGCCTCATCAAAAAGAGAAGTATCTAAGGGGTGAAGAGGAAAGTTAATTCAAGTCAAAATTTCAAACATGATTCTAACTTAAGCCTTAGGATATGTCCCCTACAAAAGTGAAATCAAAGAAGCTAAAAACCATGCTAAATGAAATCCCCATAATGGATTCATTAAGATCAACCTTTTACTACCCCAAAATGTTCAAAAACATAAGCCAACTATAAGGAGTGTAATAACTCAATGAAATACATAAACACAAGTAGTAAATAATTTAGATAAGTAACATGAGCGACATAAAACCCAAGGAAATGACCAAGGCAAGACAATATAAGCAATAATAGTAGTGGCCAATGGCTAAGTTCATAACATAAGATAAAATAATGAAGATCATATACAAAATATATTAAAAGTTGGTAATTCATGAAATTTGGTAGTTTCATCATCTTTGAGCTAAAGGAGGAAAGAGGCAAGATGGGCAATGATGGTTCATTTGAAGTGGCTATAGTTCGTAAAGGTGGCGTCGTAATGGTGGATGGGGTTTGGTAAAGAGAGAAAGTTGTGTGAGGGAGAAGAGGAGAGTTGATTTGAAGAAGTGAGGGTTTAATGGGAGATTATGTGGCTTTTGAGATGATTAATGAGGGAAAATTATGATTTTGAGGGTTTGGAGATGGAAGATTAAAGAGAGAAGAGGATTTTAGGGTTTAGGGAGAAAAAGATGATTTGGGAATTAAGTAAGGAAAGAGAAAATTTGAGTGTTTTGAAAAAATAACGCTTAGAAACAAAGGTCCCGGCATGCCGGTTCTTGGAATAGAATGAATGTATCTTTCTTATCTATTTGGTTATGTCAGCATGCTAGTATTTTGGGGTTACTATCATGCTGGTATTCTACAATTCTACAGAATCTTGGTTAAATTTACTTCACTTGTCCAAGTTGCCAACTCAGGTTGATTTGTAGTTTATTTAATGAACATTTTAACACTTCAAACAAGTTTATTTGAGTCCCTTAATGCTTAAAAAACTTAAATTTTAACTAAATAGTTAAGATTTATCCAAACCAAATCCCTATAGCTATGTAATTCATGCTAAAGTAAAAGTGTTGTTTATGAGCAAATTATGTGTATAAGCATTGAGTTCTTGCACACTAAGACTTCAAACAATTTCAAATAGATGTTTGAGCATAGGGAGGCACAAATTATAACTTTAAGGCTCTATACATTGTAAAATCACCACTTGAGTTCCTTAATCACGCAAGTGACTAGAGAGCAAGTAAAGATCTTTTCTTAATATTCAAGAGGAGTTTATGCTTCAAACATGTTAAAAGATATTAAAGGCATAACAAATACATGACTAACCCAAAGCAAACATCCATTTGGGCACAAATAGGTACGAGATGTCACAAATAGCACTTAATTCTAATAAGGGTTTAAAGAGGTCAAATTTGCACAAAATTTAAATCAAGCTAATTTTGGGACAAACTCAAATATGATTTATGAATGAAAAAAAAACATATGAAGCTCGGTTTTGGGCATGGAAACTAATGCATGATTAATTTGTGCATATATGAACTTAGATAAGCATAAACAACTTAAAAGTATGTCCAAAATATATTAAACGCCATGTTTTATGTTTTGAAATCTATATGAGCATGTTTCTTAGGTTAATTGGTGTAGAAAGTTTGTATCTCAACAATATTAGTAGTTTTAACGAAATTAAGTCATTAGTTGTTAGAAAGTTTGTTATTAAGCCATACAAATCCATGAATGACTAATTTTGAGAAATGAAGCTTATTTTATCAAAAATCAATATTTTAAGTAAATTTCAATATCATATTCAAGCATGTTAAAAGGAAAATATCACAACAAGGATTAAAAGGGTCTTAAAATCATCAAAATCAACTATTGAATACAAATTATGCTTGATGACAAAACTATACACTAAATCAAGTTCATGATAATTCGGTACTCTATGCAAGTTTCAACAATATCTATAGATACAAGGATAGTTTGATTAAAACTTATAGTAAGCAAATGATAAATGATCACATAACTTCCCAAACAATAAAAAGAGCCTAAATTAAGTATAGGGAAGTTAAACTTGAATAAAACCAAAATAAGCCAAATCAATTATTCAACCCCAATCTAATTGCTGTTATCCCTTCCAAGCAAGATTTAATGCGTATTATAATATAGTGAGAATATAAGTATGACTTGGAAAGCAATAAATTGCCCAAAAAGTTAGGTGAGTTGCTAAGTACTTATGAAAGCTTAAATTGTGGTTAAAAAGAGGTCTAATTTATATAGTTTTATAAATATATCAAACCAAACCTTTAAACATAACTATTGGCATAATTAACATGCATAAACATGGTTGACAAGAAGATCAAGATTATAGCAAAGTGTGCACATTAAAGCTTAATAAGCATAAAGAATTTTAAGTACACATAAAATATGTTAGGTTATTCTATAGAAACTATTTGAATGAGTTTCTTAATTCAAATACCATATTAGAGACATTTTGAAACTTCTTTAAGCATTTTCCATTCGAGTTTCTTGAGTTGCTCCTACTTGAAATTTCTCTAAAAAAAATATGATTACTTCTTTGGTACCCATGTGAGTTTAGGTCCTTTGTGGTTAGTAGTAATGAATATAACCTTTCTTTTTGGAACCCAAACTATCTTACCTTTATGATTGAAATTAGTATTGCCAACTTATTGTATTTTAACATATGCAATGGTCATATCTACTGCAATAGTTAAAAGTTTTTTAATTGTTGCTTTTACAAAATAATTTTGAAGACTTGAAATATTTTTCCCTTACTATAGCTAATTTCAGTTTTTTTTAATCCTTCCCTTTTGGAGCCAAGGAGCTTTCAAATTCTTTCTTATTTTGAGCTTAACTTAGTTTGTTTTGAAATTTTCTAGCTAGACTTCAAGTTACTTTTCAATTCGAAGCTTCTTAGCCCATCAACCCTATTATCCCCATTGTTCTGCTTTTAACATTTTTTCAAGGGTTACACTTTTTTAAATTGATTATTTTCCTTAGCCAACTCCCCTTTTTCTAAGATTCAATTTTTTTGGGTTGTTTTTATTTCTTTTTCAACTTTAATTTAAGTATTATTTCTTCCCCTTTAAAATTTTCTTTAACATCATTCACTTTATTAATTATTTCTAAATTTTAAATTTCATTTTTAAATTGATTAAAATTCACTTCTTATTTCAAACTCATTTATTTCATCGTCTTGTTCTTCTTTTAAACCTTAATAAAATTTCCTTAAATAACTCATTTTATATATCTTTGAGATCATTTAAAAGAAGGCTTTGAAGTAGAAATACTTCATTGTTTATTGCCAAAAACCACTTTTTTCCCCAAATAAAGCACATTTCTCTTTTCGGTTACTTAAATCTTTATCACTCCAAGTCGCCATTAAACCCCTTTTTCCCTTTTACTCCTTTTTAAAGACGGAAAATTTTTATTAAATTTGTAAACCCGTTTTTTGGCAATTAAAATATTTGGGTTGTTTCCCTTTTCTTCTCCTTCTTTGGGATGGGGTTATGTTTTCACCCTTTAATTTTTTCCCAAAAATTTCCAAATTGAATTTTCATGAATTTTTTGGAAAATTTCTCCTGATCAAAACAAATGTTATCACCCTCTCTTTAAATCATTTATTTTGAGCTTTCTCAGTTGTTTTAAAAGAAAATTATTTTTTTTCTTAGTTTTCCTTTTCCTTGCTTCTTAACCTTCTTTGATTTTTAAAAAAGTTCTAAAAAGTTGCTTTTTTGGCATTGTGTTAAGATCATAAGTTTTCTAAATGACGGTTCTTTTGGGCCCTTCTAATTTATTGGGAAAAAACTAAAAATTTTTGGAAAAAAATTCTCAAGGTTAGAAAAGGTTTTCTAAAAATACTTAAAAGTTTGATAATGTTAAGGGAACCCATTGTTTTTTCTTATTTTTTTTTTTTTTGAATCCATTTTGAAATTTTCGAATTAGCCAAAAAGAAGTTATTTTTGTGCCCCTTAGAGGGTTGTTCTTCTTATGTACTTTTTAATTTTTTTCCCAAATTTTCCTTGCAATCTTGAAATGTTCAAACTCTTTTTTAAAGTCATTTTCATTAGGGACAATGAAAAATTATTTTGGGCTTTTAAATTTTAAGTTAAAACTTCAAATTCATTATTGATGTTTTTATTTTTTCCTTCCCTTTTTTTGTCTTAAAGGGTTTTCTTTATCCACTACTTGCTCAAAATCATTTTGTACTTTTAAAAATATACTCCCTACATTTCCAATATGGATTTTTTTAAATTTTAGTTAAGAGTGGTGATTTATTTATAGCTTACCCTTCCATGAAGCCTAGTGTGTGTAATCCCAGTTTTTTACTTTAATATGCAAACAAAGCAAAAAATTTAGAGATTTAATTTTAAATTCCCCAATAAAAGGAATTGTGGGTTTAAAAACTCAAGAAAAGGGGGGGGGGGGGTGTAGATTTTTTTTTTCAAAAATTAAAGCACAAAAATTATAAAAGAGTATAATCAAGAAATTTAATAAAATATAAAAAAATAGGAATTTAAAAAAAAAAAGAGATAGGATAAAAAAAGGTTAAGCCTGGATTTTAAAGTGGGTTTTTAAAACTCCCCCCCTACTCATCATAGACACCCCCTTTCCCAAAACCAAGGACTTTACCCCACTTATTAATTTTCTTCTAAGCCCCAAAGGGGCAAAAAAAAAAAAAAATTTTATTCATAAGTTTCACACTCAAAAACTTTTCAACACAATTCCCCCCAATCTTTACTGGGAATACAAAACTCAATCTAAAGAATTATTGGTGTAGTGCCTTTAATTTCAAATTACTTTAAAAACTAATGGCTAAACAAGCACATACTTTATTCTTTTAAAAATATTAGCAAAATAAAGGTACAAGAGCAAGGGGAAAATAATAGTAAAAAAAGTAAAAGGGAATTTTTGAAATATTGTTAAAATATTGGGTTCTTTTTGGTCTTTAGTGGGTTTTTATTGAGCATTTTTTTCCCTTTCCCTTTCTTTTTTCCCTTTTTATAGTGCATTAAATTTACTCCAATGGTTAGTTGAATAGTTTTACCAGTTGTGTACTTTATCTTTTTTGGCGAGCTTTTAAAAAAATTGCTTTACTAGCATAAAAACCCCTAGCAAGGGGGAAATTTTAGTATGTTGGTACTTTGTTTGGGAAAAACAATTCCATTTTTTTTTTATCTACGCCATTTCATTTTTAAGCGGGTTTAGTGCTTTGAAGCCTTAACTCGGTAAGTCAAATATCACCAAAAAAATCCCCTTTTAAAACCCCAAAAACAAACAAAAACTTTTGTAATCTGCTTTAAATCATTTGATCACTATAAAAAAAAAAAATTTTTCTTATAGAGAAAATTTTGAATTTTAATTTTTAAACCCAAATTTTAATTTCAATCTTTTTTAAATTTTACCTTTATCGGGGGCCGGGTTTTTTTCCTCTCATTTTTTTTTAAAACAAAACCCTAAAGTAAATTAAATTAATTTTTTTTAAACTTACTAGTTTTAAAAAATTACCTATTTAATATTGACCATCCACTAAGGTTTAAAAAAAACCCGGTTTTTTTAAATTTAAAAACCTTTTAATTAGAGTGAGAAAAAAGTTAATTTTAAAATTTAAATTGAGGGTTTTTTTTTAAAATTTAAATTTTTGTTTTAATAAAAAAACCAATTTTCCCAAAATGGTTTTCTAAAACGAGAGATGTAGATCGAGGGCTATCTTATTAAACTCAAAAAGGGTTTACTTTTTTAATTTTCCCCTTTTTAAAATTTTTACTCTTAATAATCTTTTTTTTTTTCTTTTTTCTAAACGATTAATCTTTTTACATGCGTTTTTTTTTTAAATTTAAATTTTAATTTAAATTCTAAAAAAAAGGGAAAAAAAAAATTTTTAAAAATTTTTTATTTTACCTTTTTTAATGTATAATTTGCTTACTTTATCAATTATTAGGATTAGACC
>JAMXBC010000045.1:0-25000 GCA_024138005.1 Lumnitzera racemosa | reverse complement strand
GAAAATTTAGAGGAAGTTTAATAAGTATTTAAAGTTTAAAAGTTAAAAAAGGTAAATAAAAAACAACAAAGAATTGAATTTTAGAAATAAGGAGTTGGTAAGGAAAATAATAAATTTTAAAAAAAAGTTTTCCCCCCTTGAAATAAATGTTTAAAAGCATGAACAATGAGGTTTAATAGGGGTTGTTAGGTTTAAGAAAGCTTCAAAATTGAAAATGTAACCTTGAAGTTTTGCTTAGAAAATTTCCCAAAACCCAAACTATAGTTAAGCTCGTAAATGAAGAAAGAATTTGGATAAGCTCCTTGGCTCTAAAAAGGGCCAAGGATTAAACAAAACAAAATTAGCTTTAGTGGGAAAAATATATTTACAAGTTTCCAAAATTTTTTTTGAAAAAGCAAAAATTTAAAGGGACTTGTAACTTTTTCCAGTGGGATATGCCCATTTTGGGTTTATGTATAACAATAATTTTGCAATACTAATTTAAATCATAAAGGAAAAAGATAGTTTGGGTTTTTAAAAAGAAAAGGTTATATCATTACTACTAACCAAAAAAGGGGAATTTAAACTAAAAGGGGTTTACCAAAAAAGTAATCATAGGTTTTTAGAGAAATTTCAAGTGGGGAGAAAATCAAAAACTCGAATGGAAAATGCTTAAAAAAGTTTCAAAATGTCTCAAATATGGTATTTGAATTTAAGAAACTCTTTTAAATAGTTTTATAAAATAAACAAAATTATTTTATGTGTATTTAAAAAATTCTTTAGGGTTTTTTTAAGCTTTAATTTTTGCCACTTTTTCTTTTCTTGATTTTTCTTGTAACCCTGTGTTTATGCCTTTTTTTAATTATGCCAATTTTGTTATGTTTAAATGGTTGGTTTGAAAATTTATAAAAAATATATAAAAATTTGGGGCCTTTTTTTAACCAATTTAAGCTTTCATAAATATTAGCAACCCCACCTTAAAATTTTTTTCCAAATTTTTTGCTTTCCAAAATCATACTTATATTTAAAAAAAATTTTTTAATACGCATTTTAAACTTGCTTGGAAAAGGATAACAGCAATTTTGATTGTGGTTGAATAATTGATTTGGCTTATTTTTGGGGTTTTTTTCAAGTTTAACTTTCCCCATACTTAATTTTTGGCTCCCTTTTTATTGTTTGGGAAGTTATGTGGGTCATTTTATCATTTGCTTACTATAAATTTTAAAACATATATCCTTTTGTTTCTATAGTATTGTTGAAACTTGGGATAGAGACCGGGAAAAAAAAATGAACTTGATTTAGTGTATATGTATGTCCTTTAAGGGATAATTTGTATTCCCAATTTGTTGATTTTGATGATTTTTTTGACCCTTTAACCTTGTTTTGTATTTTTCCCTTTTAACATGCTTGAATATTTATATTTAAATTTACTTAAAAATATTTATTTTTTTTAAATAAGCTTAATTTCTCAAAATTTTGTCATTCATGGTTTTTTATGGCTTAATAACAAAAAAATTTTTTCAACTTAAAGACTTAATTTTTTTTAAAACTTACTAATATTTGTTGAGATACAAAAAATTTCTTTCACTCAATTTAAATAAGAAAAATTGGGTCATTTTAGATTTCATACAAAAAACATGGGTTTTAAAATATTTTGGACTACTTTTTAAATTTTTTTATGCTTTTCTAAGTTCTTTTATGCCAAAAATTTAAACTTGCATTAGTTTCCATGCCCCAAAAAAAAAGCTTCATATGTTTATTTTCATTCATAAATCATATTTGAGGGGTCAAATTAGCTTGATTTAAAAATTTTTTGCAAAATTTGGGCCTCTTTAAACCCTTTTTAGGAATTTAAATGCTATTTGGACATCTGTACTTTTTGTGCAAAACCCAAAAGGAAAGTTTTCTTGGTTAGTCATGATTTGTTTTGCCCCTTAAAATCTTTTAACATGTTTTGGGGAAACATAAACTCCTCTTGAAATTAAGAAAAAATCTTTACTTGCTCTCTAGTCACTTTCGGGGATTAAGGAACTCAAGTGGTTTTAAATTTTTCAATGTATAGAGGGCCCTTTAAAATTATTTTTTTTGTGGCCCACTATGCTAAACATCTATTTGAAATTTGTTTGGAAGGGCTTAGTGTGCAAGAACTCAATGCTTTTACACATAATTTGCTCATAAACGACACTTTTTCTTTAGCATGAATTACATAGTTTATGGATTTGGGGTTTTGGGTAAATCTTTTAAATATTTAGTTAAAATTTAAGTTTTTTTTAAACATTAACGGACTCAAAAAAACTTTTTTTTTAAGTTTAAAAGGTTTCATTAATCACTAAAAATAAACCCTGATTTGGAAACTTGGACAAGTGAAGAAAATTTTAACCAAGATTCTGTGAATTGTTAATTCCGCATATGTACCAAAAAAACTACTAGCTGCTGAAAAACCCTCTAGATAAGAAGTACATTCGTTCTATTCCAAAAACCCGGCTCCCCGGTCCTTTGTTTCTAAGGTTATTTTTAAAAAACATAAAATTTTCTCTTTCCTTACTTAATTCCCAAATATCTTTTCTCCTAAACCCTAAAATCCTTTCTTCTTTAATCTTCCTTTCCCCAAACCCCTCAAAATTTCATAATTTTCCCTCATTAATCATCCAAAAGCACATAATTCCTTTTCCCCCTCACTTCTTAAAAATCATACTCCCCTCTTCTCCCTCACACAACTTTCTCTCTTTCCCAAAACCTATCCCCCTTACGACCCCACCTTGACGAATATACCCATTCTAAATGAACCATCTTTGCCCATTTGCCTTTTTCCTCCTTTAGTCAAAGATGATGATTCCCAATTGCATAAATTTTACCAACTTTCAATATATTTTGATATGATTTTCATTATGTTTATCTTATGTTATGAACTTAGCCTTGGCCACTACTATTATTGTTTATATTGTCTTGCCTTGGTATTTCCTGGTTTTGCGCTCATTTTACTTATCTAAATTATTTATATTTGGGGTTTTATGTATTTCATTGAGTTATTACACCCCTTTTTTGTTGGTTATTTTTTTGAAATTTGGTGTATATAGGTTGATCTTAATGAACCCTTTATGGGGATTTCATTTAGCATGGTTTTTAGTTTCTTTGTTTCATTTTTGTAGGGGTTAATCCAAAGGCTTAAGTTAAAAATATGTTAAAATTTTTTGATTTGAATTATCTTTCCCTTTACCACTTGTATTTCTCTTTTGATGAGGCCAGGGGGAAGGGAAATTTCTTGTCATTAGAATGTAAAAAAATTATTAAGTTGAATTAAAAATAGTTATTTAAAAAGATGATATTGATCCTTAACTTTGGCTTTCTTAATTCTTTGAAAGATTGATTATTCTTTATGTGAAGCATTAAGAAGTGAGATGTAGTTTTAAACCCAAAACTTCTCTTTTTTGAAAGCTTCCATTAATTTTTTTTAATTGCTAAATATTTTGAAACTGAATGCTCAATTTTTATGAAGAATTTGGATTGAAGGGGAGCATTTAAAGTACAAAAGTTTTTTCTTCATAAAATGAAGATTGTTAAATTAGGGTTCATTTTTAAATTTTTGATTGGACAAAACAAAAAGTATATAATTAAACATATTCTTTTTAAATGAGAACAAAACAAAAAAAATATTAAACTTGTTAATTTTGATGAGAACAAAAAAAAAAGTATTTTCTAAACTTGTTTTTTTTTTGGAACAAAACAAGTTGTGTTTAAACTAAATATTTTTTGATTATTTGAGGAATGAATAAGATAATTAATTTGTTTAAATGTTAAATATTCAATTATCTTAAAAAAAAATTTTAAATTTTTTGGTAGGCCCAAATGATTTGAATTTAAATTTTGAAAAGTGTATTTGTTTGTTAATGTTAAAAGTATTTTTAAGTAAAATTGATCTACGGGTTGATAGCTCAAAGCATATCAGTTTAATGTTAAAGTGGTTAGAAAAGAAGGGGGAAATTGTTTCTAATAAAGGGTCCCAAAACATGCCAGTGTTCATGCTAGTAATGAAATTTTGTTACCAACTTGCCGAAAGGGTAAGGTACCGTATACGGAAAGTTGATTCAACTGCTTTAGAGTTTTAAATGCACTATAACTAGAAAAATAAATTAGGATGATATAAAGTTAACCCCGACCAAAGATAGAGAGAACAAATTTCTTTTGCTTAAATTTTAAAAACATTCCCTTATGCTCTTATTGTTTATTATTCTCATTATCTCTTGTTTTCAAATTTGCAATATTTATAAAGTTTTAAAAAGTGTAGTACTTGTGAGTATTGTTGTAAAAGTATTAAGAGTTAAAAAGCACTATTTAAATAATAATTTTGAGATTGAGTTTTTTTTATTGTAAGTAGAGGTGAAATTTTATTTGGGGTTGTAAGCGTTTTAAAAATTATATAATCAATTTAGTTTGTGTGCTCTTGAAACTTGGTTAAGAAATAAATTAAAAATGGTGTGAAAATCTCGAAATTGAAGGGGGAAATTTTTTCTGTGGAGAGTAAGGGGTGGTCCCAAATTTTCCCCGTTAAAAATTTTAAACTTGATTTCTTTTTTCCTTATCTCTTTTATTTCAGCTTTTTATTATTTTATCTTATTTAATTTATCATTGTTTTCTTTAGGCTTAACGAAAAAAAAAATTGCAATTTGTTCTTAAAACTAAATTTTCCCTCATCTTAAGTTTAGCCTTTAATTCTTTAGAAACAAACCTCTAAAGTTCTTTTTCCCCAAGTTTAATTAATGGTTATTTTTGTCTGATTTTTTGATATCATGTGACATCATTATGACTTTATATTTTTAAAAAAAAACCCACTAACTTGGGAAAGGGGAAGATTAAAATCTTTAAAAAAAGCGGCTTTAGGAATTCAAATGAGTTGGTTAGATCGAGAAAAAAAAAAAAGAACATGAGAACATGATGATGGCATTTTGATTTTTTATTTCTTAGTGGTCATTTTTGTTGTACAAAAAACAATATGCCGATGTTTTATGTGTGGAGGTCGGTGGTGAAGTGTTAACAGTTTGGTGAATAGAAAAAGCAACCAAAATTTTTTTTTTTTAAAAATAAATTGAGATTTTAGAAAATCCCAAATTAAGATTTTTAGAATTGAAATTCTTAAAAATGGAAATTGTAGGTAAGTAAATAGTGTAATTTAGGGGCTTAAGGGAAATGGGGAAAGGGAAATGTACTCCCCCAAAGTAAACTGCATTAATTATTGTGAAAAATGAGTTAAGAAATGCAAAAAAATTTTGTTTTGTTTTAAATAAAAATTATTTTTTGCGAAAATTTACAGCAAAATTTATTTGTGAAAATGAAGCTTAACGATAAGCAAAAAATTTGATTTTGTTTGAATAAAAATTTTTTTATTTGGTAATACAGTAATTTAAAGGGTTTTTAAGTGTAATAGTAAACAAATAGGAGAAATGATTGGTTATCACTTTTCAAAAAGAAATTTTATTTAATTTTTAAGACTCGGGAAAATTTTTAAAGTTGTTTTAGCACTTACCCTTTATTATCTAATTCATATTATTTGGCATAATTGCAATTGGAGGTCATTTTGCAAATTTGGTGTACTGTATGATTTAAAACTAAATTTTTTAACAAGAAAAACCTTACCGGGCTAAGTAAAATCTTGCATGAAAACTGATCACTATTCTAAAATAAATAATTAAGAATTCACAAAATTTAGGGCTAAGTGGGATAACAAAAAGGTTTTTTTTAATTTTTTACAAATCTGTTTGGATGATATTTTAATAATTTAGTTGTTTCAAAATGATGGTTTTAAAAAATATGAAGAATGTAAGAAAAGAAAAAAATTATGATTGTTCGAAGATTGACAATGTTAACATATTTTATTTTGAGGGACGAGTTGATTATGGCTCTATTTGATTCATCTTTTTAATATTTTATTGGTGTTACTCAAATTGAGTTTGGTAAAAATTTAAAAATAAAAAAATAAAAAACATAATTTAATTATTTTTCCCTTCTTCAAAAATTAAAAACCAAAAAAATCCCTAAAATTAAATTTATTTCCCTTTTTTTTATCTTATTCAAAAAAAATAAATTTAAAAATAAAAATTTTTTAAATACATAAAAAAAAATATTTTTCTAAACTTTTCTCTTAAAAGTACATGAATTTTTTCTTTTTTTAATCCGACATTTAATTGTCCTTTTTAAAATTTTATAAAATAGAAATAAAAAAGATATTTTTCCCAAACACTATTTCTTAATAGATATAAAAAAAATACGGATAAGATACGATCTAAAAAAAAAATCTAAAAAAAGCCTATTACATTTGTGTATAATTGTGAAAACCATCCATGTATTGAGGGAAAGTTTATGTTATTGAGGGACCTTGGTAAGGACTTATGATTCTAACAATTGTCATACTTTTTGGTTGTTCATATTTTGGTTAGACTTTTTTGTTCTATTTGTGCTTTGTTTTAGGTAGGGGGATTATTTATTTGATTTTTTAAGGACTTAAAGACTTCATTTTAAGTGATCTTATGGTTAAAAATCATATACTTTAATAAAACAAATGTTGGGTTTGATGGGGTTTTAATAGGGTTTTTTTTTTTACTTTTGAATTGTGATTTTTTCCCAAATTTTTAATATGTTTTTAATTTTTTAGGGTATGAAAAGAAAATGAGTTAGATCAAAATTTGTAAAATTATAATTTTTTCAATGATTTATAAAAACCTTTTTAAGTTAAGGGGGAAATTAAAATTGTTTTTTATAAAAGTTCGTTTTTAATGACTTTATGATTTTATCTATATAAATTTAAAAAGCCCAAAAAAAAAAGATATACATATAATCGTACTATATATATATTATCCAAAGACGATCCAGTTAATCCAAATAAATCTTTTAATTGATTGTTTATTGATTGAAATACATTTTGTAAAAAAATCTTTCTCCAAGTAGAGAATGGCCCCAACTATAAAAAAAAAAAATTCTACAGCGTTTCAAAATATTGATTATATTCTTTTAAAACTTCTCCGTTTTTGTTTTTGTGTTTCAGACTTTATGGAGAAAAAATTTGATTTATTTTTTTAATGAAAAAATAATGATTACAATGATAAATGACTAAGTATTATTACGAGAAAGAAAGCCAAGGTAATTTTTTTGAAAGTGCTTAGCCAAATATAGCAAAAACAATATTGTAATACTTCAGTTCTTTCCCAAATTTTTTGGGATTATAGGTTTTGACTTTACAAATAGAACAGATTATTCTCACGGTTATACCAATCATATTGACTACGACAGTTAATACTATTCAAGGAATTCTATTGATTATCTAAGTAGATAAAGATTAACATTGATTAAATAGAAACAGACTAAATTTATTAAAAAAATATGAATGAAACCACCACGGGCAGCGACCAAGGCAGGGGGCTACGATGGAGTATGAGATATAAACCCCAAGGCGCAGTGAAAAGGCTAGTGGGGTTTTGATGCAAATTGAGATATAAAAACCTCCAAAGGGGGGTAATCCCGGAAATGGGGTTTATGAAAGAAAAGAGAAAATTTAAAACATATAATCTCTTAAAATTACACCCAATTTAATTGGGATTCCCCACACGAGATTGAATGTAAAAAAAGAATCAAACTTTTTTATTGTTAAAACTGATTTTTAAAAATCATATATAAAAGAGATAAATGGATGATAAGAGGTATGATTAAGAAAATGATCTTCCTCCTCTGATGATAAAAAGCAAACTTTTATGTTTCAGAAAGGTGTTTGGATTGGTAAGTGTTATGGGGGTTGCTGTTAGTGAATGGTGATAAAGAAAAAAGAAAAATGAAGAGCTGAAGGTAAAGGAGAAAAATGAAGAGGATTAGAGGGGTTTTTTGTTTTTCACTATATATAGGGAAATAGGTGACGAGTATTTTTTGGGAAAACTTTTGGGGTATTGGGGGCCGAAGGGTCTGTTTTGAACAGTGATTTGTGCGGAAGTTGTGATAATTTTTCTGATTGATTGATTGATTGATTAGGTTTCCCCTGTGGTACTGTGTATTTTTTGTATCTCTATTTTCAGTGCAAAATAGTACAAAAAAAATTTAAATGTACAATTTTACGGTTCCAAAATCTTGCAAGCAATCATCTTCATTGGTATTACCCTGTGGTGAGATGTCGGTCGATTGAATTTGATTTTGGCTGATTTGATTCTTTGATTGATCTAGTGTCTTTCCAGAATTTGTTCAATTGATCCGGATAATTTTGCACTTGAAAGAGATGATTTTAAAAAATCCTCTATTGTGATATTGTTTTGTTGCTATTGGAGGGGGGTGCTTCGCAAAAATTGTCTTGATAATTTAAAATTGAATTTTTTTACATTTATTCCACATTTTGGTTGTCCCACCATTCGTTTTTGTACATTTGACCAAATTGATTGGTTCGAGATTTTTGGCTTGTATTCAAACCCCCAAGCATCCCCATGTATCCCGAGATGATAAAATACAGCTTTTTTTTGGAAAAATTTTTTTTTCATGAGGTTTGTAGGATTGTAATGATTTAAGAAAGTATAAAAACCCTTTCCCTTGGCATTCTGATGAATGATTTTTGATGTACACCAAAATTTTTCCACCAGTGATTAAACCCAAATGGGGAAGTTGAATGTTGAGCAATTGTAAAAAAAATATTAACAAGTATGCTTTTTTTTTAAATTTAATTTGATAAAACCATTTCCCCAAGGCTTGTTTATAATCAAAAAAATTATAAGTGCTCGATGACCTGGTTGTGCAGAAAATGGTTTATATTGAGTTTTGTAGCAGTGTTTTGGATAAAACTTGCCTTTCTTTCAAACTGATTACTTTCAGTTTCTAGTGTGAATAATTTCATCCCTTCCTTTTCAAAATGTTTGAATCTTTTTTGACCAGTTTCAGTCAAATTTTTTTCAAAAAATGGTTGTTTTGTATTGATCATATGGTACATAAAAAATTTTTTTGAAAAATATTTTTTTGCAAATCAAAAGGGCCCTTTTCTAAAAAGTTTTTTACTGAGAAAAACATTCTAAAAACGGCTTTATAAAAAATTTCGATCTTGTTGAAGGTTTGTTAAAACTGGCGTTGGTGATGTATTTTGTGATTGAAAATTTGATTTTTTTTTTGGGTTTTTTTTTGGTTGAGAAAAAGATTGGGGAATTTCTGGTAATGCGGGAAATTTTTTGCCCTGATTTGATTGTAAGCTTTTAAGATCGCTTTAAGAATCCATGGCTGGACCAAAATTCAATTAATTTGGCAAGGACCTTTGAGTTTAGAAATGATGAGTTTTTGAGGATTGAGTTTTGGGGTTTTGATTTTTGGCGATTTGAGAGGATTCTTTTTGATTGTTAATGGGGTTAGTGGTTTAAAACATCAACCCATGTTTTAATATTGGTCAGTCCTTTCCTGATGATTTTAAAAACCTTTTCCTTACTTTTCTAATTCAGAGTAAGGAAATCGGGAAAGGGGAAATTTGGAAGATCCATTGATATGTAAATTTTAGAAATCAAATACAGAAAGAATAGATTGCCATCTGGAAAAATTGTTTTGTGGTGTTTTGAAATCTTTTAACAAAACATTTTGGCTGTTTAAAATAATTCTTAAAAGAAACTTTTGTTTTAAAATAAATTCCTTGAATTTTGAAATTGTTAAGACAATGGCTAAGATTTTTTTTTTGATTGTTGTAATTAAATTTGACAATCATTCAATTTTTTGATAAAAATGAAAAATTACATTTTTTTTATTTTCTTTTGTTTTAAAATTCCTCCGAACCCTAAATCAGAAAATCTGTTTCCAATTTTGGTAATGAGGGGATTTGCAATTGTAAAAGGAATTTCCTTAATTTCTCTTTTTAAATCAATTTGTAATTTCAGTATTTTCACAGACATGGGGGGTGGGTTTTTTTTAATCTCAAATTAAGGGTTTTGCAAATTTGTTAAGTTTTGGGAAAAAATTCGCAATAATTTAAAACCCCTAAAAATCTTTGAAGTGATTTTTATCCTGTTTTCATTAGGAAATTTTTTTCAGTAAATTAAATTTTGATCTTTGGATGGTATTATGGTTCCATTTTTGATTTAAACCAAAAAAATTGATTCGGGTTTTTGGAAAAGATAATTTTAGTGGGTAAAAACTACAAAAAACCATTTTTTTGATTATTTTGATAAAAATTTTCTTATTTTTAAAAAATGTTGATCAATTTTAGTGAATATTTTAAAAAACATCATCTATGATTTATTATGAAACTGATATAATTATTGAAAATTTTTTTTCATGTTTTTTTGAAAATTCTAAAGGAGCTTTTTTTAATCAAATACATTAATTCCATTCGTTGTCCAAAAGGAATAGTGAAGGCAGGTTTTGTCCTATCACTTTTTTTAATTGAACTTGCAAAAACCCGATTTCATATGAATTTTGGAATATTCTACTTGAGTTAATTGTTAAGCAAATCTTTTTTTTTGGGAAATTTGGATATTTATCCATTTGAGGCGGGAATTAAGGGTTTAAATTTGATTACCAATTTGGGTTTTACCCCTTTTTCAATTTCAGCATTCTTATTACTAAAAAGAACAACTCGAAGGGATCTTTTTTTTTGATTAATTTTTTATTGAGTAAATATTATTTCATTTTTACAAAGATTAAGGACTTTTGATTCTTTGTGAAAAGGGTTTGCTTTTGTTGGAATACTTTTTCATTAAAATCATTTTATATGGGAGATCTACAATATGTGATTTCCTATCCCCAAAATGATTTGGGAGTGTGGAACAAATGAATTTTTTATTTCCCATTTTATTTGAGAAATTTTTGTTTTTTGCTTTGATTGTTGATTGATCTTCAATTCTTTTGAATTCAAGATCTTTTTTAAGTACATTAAATGATTTTTTTATATTTATTAAACAAATTTTTTCTTTCTTTTTAATTTATTTTTTATTTGATTTGTGGTTTTGGTTACGAATTCAAACACAATTTTTTTTTTCAGTATGTGTTTTTTTCCATCTTTATTCCACAAAAAGGTTGAATTTTATTTATAAATGGTGTTCCCAAATGACTTTTTATTCAAAAATTTTTTAACCCAAAATTAATGAGGTTTTATAAGAAGCTTTATTTTTTTTAAAATTTCAAAATTTGATAATTTATATTTAATGCTTTAAACTGTTACCGGATGCAGGAACTTAGGATTTGGGGGGTTTTTTCAAAAAATTTTTTTAGAATTAAACCTTTCTATACAATTCAAATCAGCACCAGATCAAAAAAAGCAAGTGTTTTTAAACAATTTATTTTTTTAAACCTGATTGAAAAAATTTATTACCATTTTTTTGAAGTAAATTTTTAAAAAATGCATTAAATAAACATTTTTCCATTTTTGAAGTTTTTTTTTACTTCATTTGAAGTTCTGATTCTTTTTGGATTTTTTTTGATTTAATTCAATTAATTCCCTTTTTAATTTTTTTGCATTTATCTTTAAATTTTTTGATTTTTGTTTTTGAACATTTTTTCTTTTTGTAAATCCCTGATTTTTAATACTTTTTATTTTCTTTTTATTTCTCTCGAGAATTTCTTAAGAATTTTTTGGTAAATTTTAATGGAGTTTGTGTGAATTTTTTAAATTTTTTAATTTATTCAAATTTTCATTTCATTTGTATCTGATCAATTTTTTTTTAAGAATTGTTCTTCAATTTTTAGTTAGTACATTAATTTTTTTGGGTTCGTGAAATGGAGTCCATGTCATTACTTTGGTCCCCTCACTTCATTTCTGATGGGATGATTTATTTTCGCAAAATTTTTTGGGAAGATATTTTTCCCTCTTTGTTATTAGTTTAAATTATTAAGTTTTTATTTATTCTCAAAAATTTGCTTGTAACCAATTTTTTTTTTTTTAAACATTTAATTTTTTAATGATTTTTTTTTTTTTTTTATCTTCGATTTTCCCTTTTTTTGTTTTTCTTTGAAAATTTTTTAAATGATTTTTCTCTTAAAATTTCTTCGAGGTTTTTTATTTATACATTAGGACAATTTTGTGTTTTTGAGATGATTTTTATGAAATTTTGATTTTTTATTGCAAAAGGGTCATATTGAGCACAAAAAAAATTACCCAAGGGCTTTGGTGTTTTAGCGCTGTTCATTTTTTTAATTGTTTTTGTAACCCAATGTATTACACAAAAATTTTCCCAATTTTATTAACAAAGATGCTAATTTCCCTATGACAATTTTCATAGGGAATTTACCATTGTTTTCTTCCCCGAGAATTTTTTTAACTTGGTTTACTATTTAATTTTTGGTTTAAAAAAATGGAATTTTTTTCTTTCCAAAAAAGGGTTACAATATTTCTAAGGAATATCTTTGAAAGAAAAATCCCTTTTATTGTCTGAATTTCCAAGTGATTACATTTCATATTTGTAATAGATTAGGGTTTTTCCCCCAATGTGAGAGGATTCCCATGAAAATGTTTACTGATTGAAAAAAATTAAAATGTTAACCATATCTTGAATTGGTTCTTTTTCATCTAAAATTTTTTCTGTTGTTTTCATTATTTTACATGATGTAAGAAAATTGATTCTTGTTCTTAGTGGTATTAATCCCCCAACCTTTTAATTTTCCCGTAAAGTAAGAAATTAGAAGGAAAATGCTACTTGTAATCGGTAAAAAATTTGGAAAAGTTTTTTAGTATTTGAAAACATGATATTGATTTAAAAAACATTGAGGATTCTTTTTCTGGTACCCTCTTATTCCATTCATAGGTGGTTCTATGATATTTATTTGATAATTATCTTTTTTCTTCATTAATATATCGGGGTGTTGCTTTGATAATAATTTTGGGTTCTTTTAATTGATCTTATTAATTTCATCATCGTTTTTTTAATATTTAAAAGGGCTTAGACATCAATTCATTTATTGATTCATTTTTGGCCCTTTTGATTATTATTGATCCATTATTTATTGATTTATTTTCCAGAACATGGATTTTTTGAGGGTGTATTTCTTTCTATACCTTTTTGATTTAAAATTGGGTATCCATTTTTAAGAAATTTATTGGTTTTGTTGACGAAGACTCTTCTTTTATAGATTTGTTTTTTTACATTCTTTTTCTATTTCTAATGCTTTTAAAAAAATTTTGACTGGATTTTAGGCATTTCAAAGGTTTAAAAAAAAGGGTATTTTTATTGATGAAGTTTTTTCACTTACCCTTTTTAATTTCAATATAAAAAGTATCTTCCATTCTATTTAATTTTTCTCCTTAGTTGTAAATGTTGTTAGTGTAATTGTTTTTATTTATTTTTTTTTTGTTCTTGGGCCTTTTCTTCAATAGTATTTTTAAATGGGTAAGACTTTTTTCTGTTTTTTATGAATCAATTTTATATTATTAATGGTGGATGATTTGATTTAGATTTGTCCCTCATTAAATTTTATTAAAAATTTTATTGGGATTGATTTCTTTGATTTCAATAATAATTTTCGAACCCTTAAAGAAATTATCTGAGCACCCATTTCTTCCCTGAAATTTAGTATTCATTTTTTATTTTTATTTTATGACCAAAAAATTTCAAAGTACCAATTTCTAATTTTTTTTTTATTCTTTCAGAATGAAATCTTAATTTAAAAGTATTTTATTTTTACAAAGGATTTTCTAAGACATTTAATTCGGATCACCTAATTTGAGTGAAGGTTCGTGTTTGGCTCATTAGGGTTTGGTAAAAACCGGTTGGGTTTTCCCGACCTATCTGAAAATTCCCGAAAGGGAGGATTTTCTTTAAAAATTTAGTTTTCTAACTGTTTATTTTGTTTGATTATGGGCGGAGGTTATAATAAGAGGAGGTTGGGAAGTCTATTTTTCTCTCGAAGAAGTGCATAGATTTATTTCTAGTGGTCTTTTGGCTGTCAAATGATTTCCCATTAAAATTTAATGGTAATTTACCTCAGGGATGTTTATCATTTATGGTTTAGTATTGTATATAGGTTTTTTAGGAAGTGGGTTTTTATTTCCCGTGATTGGTAAAAATTTACTTTTGACCATTGAAACATTTTTGGAACTGATATATTTGCTTTTGTTAAGCTGTTTGAATAAGTGAGTCTTTCCTCTCTTTTCCATTTTTATTGCCTTAGTCCGAAAAGGTTTTCTTAATTTGAAATATATTTATTGTTAAAACCATTGGTATTTATCCTTTACATTCTATAATTATGTGTTTTAAATTTTAAAAGAATTAATGATTTCTTATTGTTTATCCCTAAGGGCAAGGGTAATGTTTGGTGACCTCAAATTGAAGGTCCCCCTCTAAGAAAATTTCAATGGTGGCTTGGATTATCTTTCATATTTAGTTCTCTAGCATCTTAAGAACCATGAAAATTTAGTATTTAAGGGGCCCAATTAGTAAGAATTTTTTTCCCACTTGAACTAAACTAAATGCATAATTCAAAACTTTTGCATATTTTTTATTGATTCTTTCTTCAAAGTTATCGTTTTAGACCTCAAAACAGGGGAAAATCCTTTTCTTCGGGTGGTTATCACTAATCATTTTTTCCCAAAAATTTTCCATTTACCAATTTTATATCTGATCATATGAGTTTTTGGGATTTTCCATTCATCAATTTCTTTTTCAAATCTTTTATAGTATCTCATCTTGTTATTAACATGACTCCTGGATTGCTTTGGGAGCAAAGCTAGAAGAGGGACATAGATCTTCTAAGTAAATTCATATTTTCAAATGAGACTAATTTTTCTAAATCTTATAGGCTATATCACGAGACTAAATTTTGTTTAATATTGTGATTTCCAATTTATGACTTTTTGCAACCCTTAAAAACAACAAGCAGGATTTACGCTGGGCCTCAGTGGGGCTTATCACAATATTAAAACTTTTCACAAAGGATTCGTCTCTAGTGATGTAGAAATACAAGCTTTAGATTATCACAAAAAACAATCGTCTCAAAAGAAAATAAAAATAACTTATTTTATATATATATACAACAACACATAAAACTAGGTTACTACTAACTCATTGACTACTACAGTATTAAATTCAATTTTTTTATTTAATTCCAATTTTTTCCCTCTTTCTTTCTCTCTTAATTTTTCTTGTTTCCTTCGTTCCAATTCTAACTCTAATGGAAAATATTATAAAGAAAACTATATATTTAAGTTTATCCCAAATTAATATTTAAAAATGAGTTGAAAAAATTTGGTTCTTCTTAAATTTATCACTTTTTTCAAAAAAAAAAATAAGAAAAATTTTGATTTTCGACTTTGCTTACAATTCTCTCATTAATGTTAGCCTATAGATTAAAATATTTATATGGAAAAAGAAATCAACTTCTTTTTTTTCATAATACATTTCAAGTATTTTATAATCATTAAAAGCATATCTATGTTTTTTTTTTTAAGTTTTTTTATATAAACCGTAGAAACTTACGTTTTTACATTTTATTTTATAATTTCGATTTTACACTCTTTTTAGTGATTTTAAGTACAATCATGAGTTTGATAACTTTAGTTTATTTTAGAAATTAAGAATTTAATAAGCAAAGTACTTGGTTTGAAAAGATAAGTTACAAGCATATAGAGGCGCATTTCTCAATCATGTGGAAAATTCTATTTTTGACTGCTCCTTATGGTCAGTCAAATTCCTAGAGTGTCTTTTGGATGCTTAGTGTGTTGATCGAAAGATTAGGTCCTTTTTGTAGCCGTAGTTCTTAGATTTTTTTATTCAGATATTTGGGGATGTTAACTAAGTAGATAGTTAAGTTGGAATGGTTTAATATTAATGCATGCCAGTCCATTAGCTAGAATGCAACTTTCATAAAATTATTACTTTTATTTTATATTGATTGATATTTTGCATGTTTGTTTATGTTTTTCCACTTACTTAGCACAACAGCAAGCTAAGGAGATATGTGTGTTGCCCATGGTTTAATGAAGCATAAAGGGGGACTTCCCATTTTGAATTTTAAAGGGAGCATTAATGGAACCCAACAACTTTTAATAGAATTATTTGGGATATGTTAAAAGTAAGAAAAAGGATGTCTTTTTGCTATAAAACAACTTTTAAGTGAAATAAGTTTTTGGTTAAGGATGTCACACCCCAAGGGGGTTTTTGGGATATGATGCCTCTTGGGTAGTTTTAAAGTATAGAGTTTTAAACAGTAAGGTCTGGAGTACTGGTACAAAATCTCTAAAAAATTTATGAGAAAACTGCACTTATTTATTAAACATTTTTTTTAACCAGAAAAAGGGTTGCAAATGCAAAAAATGGAGATCTTGCTTCAAAATTTAAAAATTTCCCCTTTTTTAAACCCCTTATCTCCCAACCCTCCCCCCTCAAACCCCCCCCCCACTTCTTTTTTTAGGCCAGAGTTATAAAAAAAATACAAAAAAAAAAAAATGCAAATTATATTATATATATTTTATTATAAAGTGCCAAAAGTATCAAAGTCAGTTAGTCTTTTTTTAAGGGTTTTAGATCAAATAATAGTTAAAAATATATTTGGTTTTTAATAAATTTAGAGTTTTAAAAATTTTGGGCTTTTTTAGAAAAAAGTTTTTTAAATGTTTATTAAAATTTTGAAATTTATAAAATGGATTTTTTTCCAAAACTAAAAAATTTTGAACTAAAAATAATTAAACTAAAAAGCCCTAAATTTTTAAATTAAAGTAGTGTTTAAAAATATTAAGTTGATATTTTGGGTTATACAAAAGGGGTAGGTCATTTTAAAAAATTTGGGTCAAGTTAGGTTGATAAAGAAAGTCCCAAAAAAAATTGGGGCCTAAGAGGTAATGCTAAAAAAAATTGAGTTGTCATAAGACAAGAAAAGAGCTTAGAGGGAGTTGCTAAGGGTTGCACTTGAGGAAATGGGTTTAGGGTATCGGTCCCTAAGACATGAATGGGTGCATTTCATTTTGTCTATAAGGACATCTTTTCTCTTCTCCAAGATTTTCTCGAGGAGCAAGCAAAAAAATAAGGGAATCACATATCTTCTAGAATCCAATCCTTTAATGAATCTTATCAATTTTCATTATTTTTAGATAGATTTAGTTAAAATCTTACTAAATAATTATGAAAGTGCCAAATCCTTAAAAGATTTTAACTAATATTTACTTATGGAAGATTGATAAAGATGGCGGTTATTTCATATAGATTTAGGTTGATGCAAGACTCTTTCAATCATATACATGCTAACAAACTCACAGCAACTCTTTCAACTCTTTCTCTTGCTATCCCTAAAACATTCAAACTCCCAACTCCATCCTCAATCATACCCAAACCCCCATCGAAAACCATCCCTCACCATTTGGAAAACCAAAACAAACAACCCCTACAAAACCCTTGACCTTCTTCTTCGCCATCGCATGACTTACTCCCTCAACTAACAAACCCGACCACCTTCTCACCTTATTAAAAGCCACGCTTTAATCCACCCGATCGCAATTTTTAACATTCGCATAACATAAGCCCCCACAACAAACCATTTTTTAGCCTGTTTAACACTTGAACTAGCATCACAAACCTTACTTTTGCGAAACCACACCCCACAACACTATTCCCCCTAACCAATACTTAGTTGCATTCTCCGAGATCGCCTTTCACTACTTTGATTTTAAAAAACCCACAAAACGACTATGCAAGTTATGGCATTAGTGCCAATGGAGTTTTTATAATACTTTCTCCAAAATTAAACCCCCCCCTTTGATTTGGTGATCAAAGCAAGCTAGGGGAAGTCATCGGCTGTATGTTAATGAGTTTGATCGGTTACTCACCCCAAAGGGTTTGACTTGACAACGCACAAGTGAATACCTATATTCAACTTGCATCCGTAGGATAAGGTAGGTTTTTGGTTCTTTTATTTTGTTTATTTTTTTATTTTATTAGTTTTTTATTTCATTTTGTAAATAAAATTTACATATGAAAAAACCTTTTACTAACTTATTTGTGTTTTCCATGCAGGTTCTTAATTGTAATAATTGGCATATTTATGTTTTTATTTATTATTAGTTGCTTATTAAGTACATGTGGTTATTCAAATATTTTGCATATAAGTTGCATTAATTAGATTTTTTTATAAGGAAAATATCTATTTACTAACTGGGGTGTTTATAAGTTTTGGTGTCAATTTTTATTAGTTGGTTTTTTTTGGGGGACATGTGATCACAATTGAACAAAAATAAAATTTTTCCCTTTTTTTTTTACATGAATATTGCTTTTTTTTAAAAAAAATTCAATTTTTTTCTAATATTTAATTTTTTGAGTGAGAATTTTGCACATTTCATTAAGTTTTAAAAAATTGCATTTTCAAGCTTTAATTTTTTTTAAATAATATATTATTTATCTTATCACGTAATTGTTTTCTTAAAAAAAAAAATTTTAAAAAAAATTCTTAATTTGGGTCCTTTAAAAAATTGGGAATAAAAGATTGAGTTTTCTTGGGTTTTTTTTTAATAAAAAAACAAATTTTGGTTGAAACAAAAATCTAGCCCATTTTTTTTATTAAAAAAGATTTTAAAAGTTTTTAAAAAAAAAAAAAGATTACATTTTAATTTTTATCTGATTAATAAGTACAAAAGTACTTTTGGAGAAACTGTAAAATTGAAAATTTTTGTTTTATTTTTTTTTTTAGGAAAGATTTGTAATAAAATATTATTTTTATGTTTTTCTATTTTTGCATGTTTTCACTTTTTTTTTAGAAATTCTAAAAAAAGGCCCTATTGGGTTTTTTTTTTTTTTAAAAAAAAAAAAAATTAATGGGACAAATTTTAGTAAGTTACCCTTTGGATATGTTTTTTTTAAAGTTTTTTTAAGAACAGTATTTTTTTTTTTGAAAATTACGTAGTGACTTGATTAAATTTTTTTTCCACCAAAAAACCTTAATCTTCTTTTAAGTTTAGGGTTTGATTCCTAAAATGTTTTCAAATATTTTTTTAAAATTTTTTTTAATAAAAATTTTTTTTCCTTTAAATATGATATCAAGTTTTTTATTTAAGGGCTGGTTTGTTTAAAAAAAATTTAAAGGAAAAATCAAAATAGAGTTTGGTTAAAATTAAAAAACTCCACTAAGGATCTATAAGCAAAAATGTAAAAAATAAAAAAAAAAATTAAGGGTTTTTATTTTTTTTTTATTTAACTTTTAGTGTAATTGTTGTTTGACTGGTTTTTTGTGATGAGCCCATTGGGAAAGAGCTTAGCCCTTGGGTTTTATCTTGGGGAAATTTGGGGGGCTTATTTTTTTTTACCTATATGTATTTAGTATGGTTGGACTTTAGCCACCTTAGGATATTAAAACGGGTCCCATTTTGTATCCCTTAAGTTGCAGGGGGCTTTACTTTTTTTAGTATGTAGATGAGCTTATTATGCTTGATTAATATGAATCATTTCTTCGTAAAATGTATGAGGGATAGAGTTTAAAACTCGTAAGCCCCATTTTCCCTGCATCACTTTTAAAATAAAAGGATTAGAAATTTTTTAAAACTATAAGAGTTTGAAAAGAATTTTATAGTTTGTGGCCAATTGGGATCCTTATTTTTAAAATTAAATTATTAAACACAGTTATAAAAATTTATAAATATATGCTCTAGGATCTTTTTTTCAAAAATTTATTAAGAAATTTTTACACTTATATATGAAATTGTGCATGAAGATTGACTACAAGTTTTAATATTCATTTCTACAATTTATTAATATCGCCCTTTTATTGATTAATGCATATGTAGTATATTGCATCAAGTTTTTTTATATTTGTTGTATTATATTGTTATTTGGGTATGTTTTTTTTCTTTTGTATTATTGATTTCTACTTTTTACCGAAATATGTAACTGTTATTGCCTTTCTTTTTGTTTATTTTCACAAGTAAAAGGGGGTACAACAAAATTCAGATGGAACTAAAAATAAATTGTATTTAAAACTTTTGTTCGCTGCAAAAGAATTGTATGCGATGTTTTTCAAAAAAAAAAAATAATCATGAAAAAAGGGATTGCAATTTTATTATTTTCCCCATTGACTGTGATGTACAATGTTTATGATTTTTTTTTTCCCTGAACTTTTGTAAATTTTGATTTTGTGATTTAGACAAACAAAGTTAAAAAATGCAAAACCCCCCAAGGGCAAATATAGGTATGGAAAATTTTAAACTAGAAGCTCATGTAACTACCTTTGGCTAGAAGGTCATTCTTAGATTCTATTGGAGGTTAAAAAATTAAAATTCCAAAATTTAAATTTATGTGGGTGACCATTTGACTCTATGAAGACCATAGCTTTAAGCACTGCAAACTTTTTTCCAAGCCTTTGAAGAGTGAAAGCTAAATTAAGCGAAGCAAATGTTTGCAAAAAGAGAACCACTTTAAAAAAAACGTTTGTTAGGGATTAACTTTTTCATGTTTTGCTTTTGAAATTATTTGAACAAATTTTAGGAATAAAATTTATTGTTTAGGATTCTTCTTAAAATTCTTATTTCTTCTTGACATCGTTAAATTGGATGTGCAAATGTTTGGGGCAATCTTTTAAAAGGGGGAGGCATGGACCCCCTAAAGGATCATGAATATTAGTATTTTCCAAATGAGACTTAAGCAAATGAAGGGGGAAAATAAAAAGTAAAATGTGTTCCCTTTTAAAGAAAGTGTTCATATTTGAAGAATTTAGAATGATAAGAGGAAAAACTTAATTCCAAACGTAACCCTAAAACATCACAAGGCTGAGAGAATGAAAAGCAATGATAAGATTATTCTTTAAAGGAAGTTTTCTTGATAGATATGGGGATTAAAAAGGGTGTAGGCTTCATTTTTTACCCCTTAAACAAAATTGCCCCTTGCAAAAAACCATTTGAGCCTTTTGGGGATTTTTTCTTTAAAATTAAAACCCCGTCAAGAAAAACCCTTTTGTTGGCAATTAGGAGGTTAAGCCCTTTAATTTTAGAGGGGAAAAAGGGTGGTTTAAATTTTGCTTTTTTTTGTTGTGTCAATTCACAAGCAATAATTGTATTTAACTCGATTTTTTGGAATGAAGAAGAGTTTCAAAACATACACACTTCATCAAATCCCTATACCTATTAAAAACTTCAAGTTGTGGGTTTTTTTCCCAAATATTAAAAAACCATACACACTTTACCAAGCTTATCACTTTGAACCCAAAGTTTTAGGGGTTCAAAAATCTCCAAATGAAAACTCAAAATATGGAGAATGATCCCTTAACGAAAGGAAAAAAAAAAAAAATAGAAAAAAAAAGGAAAAAAAAAAAAAAAGAGAGAAAAGAAAAAAAAAAAAAAAAGGAAAAAAAGAAAGAAACAAAAATAATGTTATCACTTCCCAAAGGAGTTTAAAACTCCCAAAAGGGCCCAAGGTGATATATTTAAAAAAGTAAACCCAGAATTCCAAGAAAAAACTTGGTTTTCCCTAATATCCCAAGGCATAAACACCGGGGAGATTCCCAAACCTAAAAAACAAAGCCCTAACCCTTTTTGGGGTCGAGCTTGGTTTTTCACCATGCCAATTTTTTTATAAATTTGTTTTTTCTCTAAAAACCCATCAATACTAAAACCCTTCCCGTTTAATATTGATTCTTGACTGGTTTAAAAGAAGACCTTTTTTTTAAATTGAAAAAAATTTTGGGCTGCCATTTGATCGAGTTAGGAAAAAAGGGTTAAGTTATAACAATTGGTGAATTGGTTATACTTAACTACGGTTATGATTAAAAACCAAATTATAAAACCCCGGTTTTTTTTAAAAACTAGGGGACTAGATTTAGGGGTAATTTTTTTAAACCTTTTAAAGGGTACTATTTTTAATTTTTCGAATTTAACTTCGCTTTTCAAATATACCATTTTAATTTCTAAAAACATCTAATTATGATAATGTGACTAAATTGATTAATTACAAAAATTCTAAAAAAGAAAGAAAAAAAAAACTTTCCATTTTTAAGGGTTTCTCTTATTGCATATGTGTGCCCAATACCCGCTATTTGAAATCAGACTTGTAGTTTGTTTTTGTAAAACTTTTATGGATTGGTTTTGTTTTTTTTTGACAACAATTGAGTTTACATTTTATTTAGATGATTTGTTGAAGGAAATCCCTAAAAATGTCCTAATCGGTTTTTTAATTTTTGGAAAACCTTTAAAATGGTTCTAATTTGAAAAGAGGTCTATTTTATTTTCATTTATTTTTAAAAAAATCAAATTTTCTAAGTAACAAAAAGAATAAATAATCTTTTTATTTTTCTTATTTTTTTTCTATTTTCATATTTTATTTATTTATTTATTTTTATTTTTCACTTAATTCATTGATCACTTTTTTACTTATTATATCTTACTTTTTTTAATAAAAAATAAAATAAAACCAAATTACGTTTTTTTTTTTTCCTTTTTTTTTCTCCTCTTTTTTTCTTTTTTCTCTTTCCTTTCTATTATTATTTTTTTTTTATTAAATTTAAATAAAACAAATAAACAAAATAAAAACAAAAAAAATAAATATATAAAAAATAAAAAGAAAAACTTCGGAACCCATGTGGTTTCACGGGTTTTGACCTAGGCGGGTTAGGGTGGGTCAGCTCCACTGGAATTTAGGTTGGGCATCAATGCGTTAACTATAGTAATGGCGACAGAGGGCAATTTGGGCAGTTCTAATGGCTAAAGCAAGGGGGTTAGGAGTTTTTTGTGAGTTTTGGATTATGAATAGGGGGTAGGTTTAACGCCAAGGTCGGGGTGGTCATTTAGCAGTTATGGGGAAATGGTGGTCGACGGTAGTGCTTAGGTGGCATGTAGCGTAGCTTTCTGGAGGCTAGTGGTTAGTTGGGTTTGGGGGTTTAAGGACATGAGGAGTATGGTCGTAGGAGTAGTTTGGGCCGAGGGGGACTAAATGTGGTGGTTCAAGAGGGGTGAACTTTGGTGGTTAGGGTTTTAAGGGTAGTGGTTTAGTTGAGCGGCTAAGGATTACGACAGTAGTCGAGGGAGGTTGCATTCGGGAGCTGATGGAGTGGAGGTTGCGTTTGGGAGTGATGGAGTGGGGGTCGTGACCGTAGTGGTGGTCGAGCTTAGAGTTCGCTAAAGGAGAAACATAAGAGGAGAGGATTAGTAGAGAGAAGAGATGATCAGAAATGGATAGAGAGAGTTTTAGGAGTTGATTTTGTTGGTTGTGTATGTTGTTTGTGTCCTATGATCATCAATTTATACACAAATTCAACCCACAAACAAAGGAAAGTTAGAATCGAATTAATGAGAAATGCCAAAAACCTAGCTTTTTTGTATTTTTTGAACGCCGATTGAATGTGTTTTGGTTGAATCTGGACTTGTTTTAACACCAATTCGAGGCATCCATGTTTAGTGCGAGGTTGGATGCAAAAAACTATGTACCTGTATGTGGAATTTTTTGCAGAAATTGAAGTTAAAGTAGAGGAAGTGAGTTTTCTTGGGAAGGAAAATCAGGAAAAAAATGAGGGAAAAACTAAGGGAAAAAAAGGGAAAGTGCTGGACATTGCGCCACATTAGCCATCTTGACAAATCCCGACCTGTCACGTGTCAATTTCTTGACATGTGGCAGCTAATGTAGCATGCTACGTGGCACTACGTCAACAGGTATCCCAAACTGATAATGCCATGTGTCAGGGCATGTAGCATAATTAGATCTTAATCAAAGTGGCAGTCTCTGTGTGATTAAAAGCAAAAAGTAAGAAAAGGCCTCCTTGCTTTACCAAGTTTCAAACCCAAAACCTCATATCAATGCTATACTATTTCCATATGCTTAAACGTTTGGGGGGCATGGGGCCTATTTCCCAAAATTTCACATAGGGGCTCGTTCAGCCTGAGCTAGATTTAAATCTAAACCTTAGGTTCAAGGGCCCAAAATCCTAAACTTTGATTTTAAAAATTAAAAATTACTTTAGCAAAATGTTGTTTTAAAATCTTTTATTTTTTTTTTTTTTTTGTGACTTTTAAGGAAAAAAATTTTTTAATTTTAAATTTCTTATTTTTTGTGCTTTTTCCTATTTTTTTTATTTTTCTAGAATTCCCATTTTTTCTATTTTTTTTTTTTTTTTTTTGGGGGATTTTTTTAATTTTCTGTTTTTTGAACTTTTCCTAATTTTTGGACCCCATAACCTAATTTGAAAATAGAAGAAGGACAAAAATTAGTGTGTGTATAGCTGCCGTTCTTTGTGGGTAAAGTTTGAGCAAAAACTTTGCCAAAAAAGCTAAAACAGACGCTTTTTGCTCCAACAAAAAATTTTTTTCAAAAAACATTATACTTATCTCCAAATTTAGGTTGGAAAAAAAGGTGAAGGGGGTTTTCTTTGGGGAAAAAGAAAATTTTTCTGGTATTTTTAAACGGAAAGTTTCCCAAAACGCCTAAGCCAAAAAAGGAATAAAAATTTGGCTCATCTTTTGTACCAAGGGGGAAATTTCCCAAATTGACAGCTAGAAAAGAAATTTATCCAAAATGATAAAGGGGGCCAAAGGTTTAAGGGTAGACTAAAAAAAAAAATTGGTTTTTTAAGCATTGACTTAAAACTGATGAGCCTTCAAATTTTTAAAAGGGGGGAAACTTAGCCAAATGAAAACCAGTTGTAAAGTTAAGTTAAGAAAAAATGAAAAACATAAATGGGTTAAAAAAAGGTAATTTTAAAACTTTAAAAAAGGTTAAAAAATTTAAAATTTAAATTTTAAAAAAAAAATTTTAAAATTGGTAATGAAACTTAAAAAAATAAAAAGAATAGTTTCAGTTAAAAAAAAATTTAGAATAAAAAAGTTTGGTTAAAAAAAGTTTTAAAAATTCAAAATAAAAAAAAAAAAATTTTGGGTGATTTAAATTTTAAGGGAAAATTCGTTTTCAACCCAACCAAAATTTTTAAACCCATGAATTTAATAATTATAGCCCCTTTTAACCAGAAATTCTGAAAAGGGGTTGATTGTTGGTTCTTGGAAAAAAAATTTTAAATTAAAAAAGACAATATTTTTTTTAATTTTATTACCCAAAAGGCATATACTGATTTATTACGTTGCCTATAATTTTTCCCCAATTGCCAAAAAAAAAAGAAATTTTAAAGGGGCATTTTAAATTTT
>JAMXBC010000449.1:0-21990 GCA_024138005.1 Lumnitzera racemosa | reverse complement strand
ATGTGATCTGGCATAGGGACGGACAGGTGCAGAGACGAAGCAACGACCCACCACTAGAACGACGGCGTCGAGAGATTTGGATTTTGGGCTTTGGAAATGCAAGCTAAAATCCGGGTCCCGAAAAGGGGAAATTCCCCAAGCCGGGCTCATGGGCAAAAAACCGTCCCCAGTTCACAGGGTTTTCAGAACGTACTTTGCTGGATGAAGGGCGCACAGACGAATGGCGAAGCGAAGGGCGCCCCAAAAGCTGCCACCAAGCACAAGTATTTTGGGCGGCAGTGTAGAGGCAGCATGGTTCGGGGCGTAGCAGACGGTATCGTGACCTTTTGGAATCTGCGAACAATGCGAGCAGCGGTTGGTAGCTTCGCAAACATGGAGACAACAGAACGGGTGCGGTCACGACACGCAAGAACACCAAGCTATCGGATTTTCAGGGGCCGTTTTGGGTGTCTCACGAAAAGAGGTCCCAGCTATCCCACATACAAGTCGAGCGAGCCAAGTTTGACGCACCCAAGAAGATAAATGGACAAAGAGCCCCTACGTGACAGCGTAGCGGGGAGGTTGGGTGGTGTACGGGCTATGGGGGGAAGGGTGGCTTGCACGGTATGGATGACCTATAAGTTGGGCGAACGGATACCCTTTACCACTGAATAGCGAACTCTCGTCCGTAAGACATGGTTATATACATTAATGCTTCGGCGAGCAGTACCCGGTCTTTGATCTCACCCCCTTCAACCAGCTGTTTGGTCATACAGTGTATAAAACCCAGCCCACGGGGCCAGCGCACGAGCAGCATGTCTGTGTCTTTGCCCGTTCTTGGGAGGCGAAAAGGTGTGCATCAAAGGCTGTCATGTGTCAGTGTAAGTCTAGCTATCCTGTGCCTCATTACGGATGATGTACACCAAAAGGGATGCATGGAAACTGCCCCCCAAAACCACAAATTGTCCAGGTCATTGGCACCTGCCCAGGCAATAGCAGCACAGAGCATGACCATGAAGAAACGAAAGATGTTCTTCTGCCACTTGATCCATGGGTTGTACTTGCCAGTCCTACTAAAGAGCTGCTGAGATGTGATCTCAATGGCAGGATAGATCTGCAATGGTGTCGAGAGAAGGATTGCCAAGGAGTAGATGAATTGTACCCCATTGACGAACTTGTTGTCTTGTGGCATTTCAGTTGATGACGGTCTTGGTGTGGCTGCCATATGCTGCGTACGACAGTGCTCCCATAGAGATGAAGACACTGTATGAGCACCATTACGAAGCCAAGTACGCCAGGGAACTTCCTTGGATCCTTCATGCCTGACTGGATGGGAATGATGAGACCGATGCCTTCGAATGTGAAGATGGCAGTACCAATGAAGAGTGTCCAGTCCTTGGCATTGAAAGCCTTGATGTCGCTGACACCACCCTGGTCGACCAATGTGAAGATGTCGTAGTAGTACAAGTAGATGAGTCAAGTAGGATGAAGAGATCTGCAACCAAAGCGAGCTTCTGGATGTGATTGATGTTGCGATACAAGCTGAGAGGAAGGAAGATGATCATCTGCATGAGGATGACCCATTTGATGTCGATAAAGGTCTTGCAGTCTGAGACTGCCGCAATGAATGCTTGAAGGTTTTCGCTGACAAAGACAATGTATGCGCTTGAGAAGCCAATCTGACTGATGACGAGAGAAAAGTTGATCATGTTGCGAAAATGCTTGCCGTAGATGAGTCCTCCCATGTCGCCGATGAGGCATGAACCTTGAGGCGTGTGGCAACCAAGAGGAGGAAGCAGTAATAGGAAATGAGAGCGATGCCAAGGAGGACAGCATTTGAGAAGACCATGCCGCCATTAAGGAAGGCTCGTGGTAAGAAGAGCACACCGGTGCCAACGAAGGACTTCAATAGCAGCATCGCTGCACCAGTCGGTGAGCTGGTGCCTGCTTTCTGAGACTTCCTCTTTCGTTTCCCGCTTGCCTGGTGTGAGCAGTGCTGAGTCTTCGCCCCAGCCATCTTCGTCGCCATGCTCGTCAATGTCTGTCGCGGTCTCGTAGTTGTCAGAGGAAAAGTATTCGTCAGGAGCCAGGATCTCATCGTCCTCTTCCAGCGATTCTCCAGCAAAGTGGCCGTACAGAGTAAGGAACTCAATAAATTGCTCGTGACGAACTGCGGTGCCGGTCTTGTGGACTCTCCAGCCACCGCTGCAATCGAGCCATAGTCTTGGCGGCGTGGGTTGATGCTGGAAGGTGCAGGTGAGGCAGCGTTTCTGCGAATGTGTTCTCTCCTGAAGCCACCGGGCTTGTTGAGATTACTGATATCGTCATCCTCATGATGCTCGCTGGGCAGGTGTACACTCTTGCTTCGTTGCAACCTTTGTGTCTCCTCCCTCTCTTTCCTCTCAGCATACCTGTAGATGTGTCTCGTTGTGTCACCACCCTGCAATTGCAAGCTTGAGAACTCCTCATCTTCTCCTCCAAGATGCGTGACATGACGCTGGGCTTCGAGGCGAGCCCACCTCTGAGGAAGGATTTACGAGATGTCGCTTTAGAACCTCCAGATCTTCTGTAGCTTTTGGGCTGCGACCAAATTGGGCACCTGAGGTGGGTGTCAGAGCTCCATATGATTGTATCTGATCTCTTGCAGGGCTCTCATACGGCTCATACTGTCTCTGTGCGCAGGCCCCTCCTGTTCGCAGTGTTGATCTCGATATCGAGCCGCGAAGGGCTTGTGATAGTGAAGATGGGCCTGGTCCAGGCAGTGAAGCTCCTGATGGTCCAGCAAGTGGTGTTTGATCGTGGACTGCGAATGTTTGAGGTGTTGCAGCACCGCTATTAGCTGGTGAGCGATAGGATTGGCGAGGCGTGCTGTGACACTGGCTCGGCTAGGTGAGTGAGCCATATCGGCGTTTCGTGTGGGCGACAGAGCGTCGCTGTTGATGTTTCGAGACCGCGAGGGTCTGGCATTAGGTGTAGACATGGTATGCGTGCTCTTTCTTATCTCTCTGGTCTATGTGTATGGTGTTGCTTCGCTCTTGAGGTTGGGAAAAACAAACTGGCTGCGTCACATGCTGCTGCAGGTCATATGAGCTCAGCCGCCATGATCGTTGCGTGTCGGTCAAAGGTGCTGAAGTCGTAGAGGATCCTGAGCTTGTCGTGTGAGCTGGTGTAGAGGTGTGAGGCCGTGAGAATGAGGTTATCGCATGCAGAATCGAATGAATGCTAGGTGGACCTTGGGAACGAGGTCTGTCAGCTCTGCTTTTCATTTGCCGATTGGAGCCTCATTTTGACCAACATCAGAAGGCGCATCCGAGCGTGGGATGCACACATGATCGAAGATGAGCAACGGCGGGCTATAGAAGTGGACCATATAGTAGACGCTGTGGTATATTGTCATATTCTGATCATATGTAACGTCCGGTATGCGCTGTATGTCTTGCTACAATCATCGCGACCTCTAGAAGGATGTTTGTGCAAGGCGACTGGCAGCGTTTCTAGCATCAATGCGGTCATCTTCCTCCTCCTGCAGCTTGGCGAGATTGCTGGTCTGGCTCGTGGTCGTTTCCTACCCTTGCCAGCTTCACCAGCTGTGTCCTCGTCTGCTTCGCCTGCGCCTTCAGGTACACCTTGGAATGAGCCTGATATGCTTCGATTGAGGCCGTCAGGACGACGAGGCACACCTGACCAAGCGTCCCCCTTTGGTCCTTGTGATGAAGCCAGATTCGTCTTGCGAACGTGACCTTCACGCCCAAGGCGTGACAATCCCCCAGAAGCATCAATGGCTCGAATGTCAGGCCGTACCTGCTCCAGTGTGGCCAATGTGCGCCTCTCTGCATCAATTTCGCGCAGAACATACTCTCTGATAGCCACTCTGAGGTCTGCTGACGATCGTGCGAACCACTTGCGCTTCTCAGTGAGCAAGTTGGCAGTCACACGCTGTGTCTTGCAATAAGATACTGTTCCTGGCTCTTGGCTTCGTCCAGTGCGGCAATAGCCTCATCCACCTTGTCTCTTTTAACACTTGAGGATGCCTTGAGACGATCTGCTGCCACAAGCTTGGATCGCGTTGTCTGTTGAGCTTGTATAAGCTCGCGAAGGAGTATGTGACGATTGGTGAGGGTCTCCTTGACCACAAATGCATCGCTGGAAGCATATGCCAATGGATTGAGAGAGTTGTAGCCTCAGCTGTGCCTTGCGCAGCATGAAAGTCGCCAGTGTTCTGTATAAGTCGTCCTAGCTTTCGATATGCGTTTCCAAGTCCAGTGTGTGTCTCTTGAGCGGCCAGTCCAGCAAGCTTCGTTCCAAGATCTGATTCTGCCACGCCAAGCGCTGCTGATTGTTAGCTGAGACTACTTCCAACGTGCGCAGCTCACCTCTTCGCTTGTTGACTACCTGTCGACCTTCTGCTGCGCGTCCATTGTGCCAAGATAGAACGCCTTTACTACAGGCCGGCTTTCTAGCAGCTCAGGCGTATCGTCTGGTGGTGGCGCAAACTGTTTGATCACTTTCCTCCTCATACCTGTCGCAGGCTGCTTCTTCCTGACCACTGGAGAGTACCCGAAAGTCACTCTCTACGAAGAAGACCATCTCATCATCTCTCATCAGGACCTCATTGCTGCAGACTGTGTTCAGCCATCGCTGAAGTGCTGCTTTTGTCCTTGCTTCATCCTCTCTGTGCCACACCAGCTGATGTCGACGCTGGTGGTACAGCTGGTACCATTGCCTCTGGGTTCGATGCCTGTAGATGTGAGAAGAGCTTCTGAAACTCTGAGTGCGTTCGGCGGATATCTCGGAATTGTGTTGTTCGAAACTTGGGTAGGTTGGTCTGCTGCGGTCAGTGAAGTCCTTCCTCCAGCGAAGCACTCACGTATGCATCGAATCGCAGTATAGGGTCCTTCTTTGCGGTCCTCTCCATCCTGTGATCTTCAATTGCAGCTTGTACTGCGGCATAGGCTTTGCTGGAACTGGTTGTGAAGGTGCACCATGGTATCTGGCCGCTGTCGTCCGCCTTGTCTCTTCTTGCGCTACCTGATGATCCTGCTCTTGAGCCGCCTCCTGTTGTGTCCACTGACTTGACTGCTGCTGCTCGCTGGGCCAACTGGTTGCCTGAGAGCTCTCATTCGATTCCATTGCTGCAGGTGGGAGATCGTCTTTCTGGGAGGGTAGCTGACTCTGGTCGTTGAATGATGCTTTACTGTGTTCGGGACTGCTTGCCCAAGGGCTCGCATCGTTCTGTGAATAGTCCATGCTGTTGTCTCGATAGCTGACTTCGCCGTATGCACGCTCAGATATGCGTCGCTGAAAGCGTAGATTGGCTGGTCGCTGCGGTTGTGCTTGTTTACCTGCAGCCTTACTGCTGCCTACCTCTGAGGATGTGCCGGGTGGTCGATCGTTGTAGCTGAGGTAGGGTGTGGTCTGTTTGCCAAGCACTCATGTCGACGGCAGAACAGCTTTGGGAGTGGGTAAAACTGACGTCTCTGGAGGATCGCAGTCAACGGCTACGCTTGCCTTGAATTGGATGGAAGCAAGAGCAAGCGTGGCAGTCATCAAAAGGTCGCTCTTTCCAGCGTTGTCAATCTCACTTCTCAACCTCACTTCACCTGAGGAGAAAGTCAAGTACCCTTGTCATTCGAGCTCGTCGTCATTGGCGAAGCTGACTTCATCATCTGCGGTGAAACGATTGGTGAGCCAACGCTGGCGCCACCACGTTACAGACCATCACGAGATGAGGACTTCTGCTATGCTCGTCACTCTGCTAGTGATCACGATGTACAGATGGGCACCTCAAGGTTGTGAATTGTTGCGCCACTTGAGTTCGTGGGCGGTCCTTGACTGTCGTCTCCAGGTAAGACTAGAGCTGACAGAACACAGCATAGAAAGACCTCTGCGATCACTACAGCACCTTTTGACCTTCCGCGCCACCACATGTCGACAAGCGACGCCATCCAGCATCACCGCCTTTCAGATCTTCCCACCATCAGCAAAAGCAGATGCGAAAAGATCTTCTGCCACAGGCTGCAACATTCATACAGCTGCCCGGCGATCTCCGTAACATGCTCAGGATCCTGCGAATAGATAAACCTCACGACCTCTCCCACTGTCGCTGGTATCAATGACCTACAATCACTATGGACCCCACCCAGAGCATTGAGCTGCGAGCTGTGAATCAGCGAAGCGAAAGCAAAGAAGAGCTTGTTGATCCAACCACTGGTGGTCCAGACACTACACATGACTATCCTGATGGAGGACTTGAAGCATGGCTTGTTGTCCTGGGAGCCTTCTGCGCTCTCTTTCTGGTCTTCAGCATGGTCGCTTCGACTGCTATCTTCCAGGACTACCTCAGCACACATCAGCTGCAAGGTGTGGCACCTTCAAGTATAGCGTGGATCTTCAGCATCAATCTCTTCTTGACCTTCTTCTGCGGCATCTACACTGGTCAGGTCTTCGATCGATATGGACCTAGGATCATGATCGCTACCGGCTCTGCCACGCTTGTGCTCTCGATCATGCTGCTCAGTATCTGTACAGGTGAGTCAGACCACTCTGGGACACTCGGCAACTGACAATTCTAGACTACTGGCACTTCCTGATGGTGTACGGTGTTCTTGGTGGCCTTGGAGGAGCACTGCTGCTCTCAGCCTCCTTCCCTGCCATCGGCCACTTCTTCTACAATCGCAGAGCATACGCACAAGGTCTTGCCAATACCGCAGGCTCCATTGGAGGCATTGTCATCCCACTTATGCTGAGAGAGCTGGTTGGCAAGATCGGCTTTGCTTGGTCAGCTCGTGTGCTTGGCTTCATGTTCCTGGTCATGTGCATCCCTGCCAATCTCTTCGTCAAAGCTCGCTTCACAAGTCACAAGCAGAGTCCAAGCCTCCTAGATGGCATGGCAGCCCTTCGCAACTATGGCTTTCTGCTCTTCGCCGCAGGCATGTTCTTCATGGAGTGGGGCCTATTCATCCCTGTGGCATATCTGGCTTCCTTCACAACCTTCATGACTGGGGATGAGTCTCTTGGCTACATTGTCGTCGCAGTGTACAATGCTGGTACATTCTTTGGTCGCTGGCTACCAGGCCTGCTCGCAGACAAGCTGGGTCGCATCAACATCAGCGTGGTGTCCATGAGCATGAGCTGTGTCACAATCCTGGCGTTCTGGTTGCCTCCACAGGCTCAATACCGCTGCTGTTCATCTTTGCAGCTGTGTTTGGATTTGCAAGTGGCAGCAACACTGCTTTGATCCCAAGCAGTCTGTCGCAGTTCTGTGCCATTGAGGACTATGGCACATACTTCTCCACAGCCTACTTCTTGTCAAGCTTTGGAACACTGAGCAGCATTCCACTTGGAGGCGCCATCTTGACTGCGTCTCATGGCGAGTACCAGAACCTGATCATCTTTGCAGCGCTGTCATATGCTGCTGCGTCGGTCTTCTATATTCTTCTCGTGGAGTGTCAGGAGGCTGGAAGCTGAAGACCAAGATATAGCAGTATTGTATCAAGCACTTTGTCTAACCACTGGCCTGCCGCAGTGCATTTTGTAAGGAGTGTAAGTGTGAATGCTCGTCGACCCTGTTGTGACCTGCCAGGTGCACTTTGATGCTGCAAGGGAAGCTCTCTCCAGCTGATGAGCTTCAGCTGCCAAGAACATCCTTTTTGCACAACGCAACGCACCATGTTCGCTCCTGGACTCATCCCAGGCCTGCAGAAGGTCCTGATGGTATCGTAGAGGCTCTCAGCGAGCAAAAAGATGGTCTCTGGAGGCCGTAACAGCATCAAAAAGGTTTCGCCGGGTTTCGAACCCGGGACCTTATCCGAGCTCACAGATGTGAAGGATACGTGATAACCACTACACTACGAAACCAATAGTGTTGAAAACTGAGGCGGGAGCCGAGCCGAGGTTGAAATATAGGTCTGGTGGAAGGATTGCCAGCATTCTGGCGGAATTTGGAGCAGACCAGCGTCGATGCATGATCAGCTGGTTCTCTGGCAGTGTCAGGATGGTAGAGATGGCTAGCACATGTCCTTGGAGGTGCTGGTCGTGTTGGTAGGTGGTATGTGATTGTGAGTGGGGCGACCAGGCTGCAAAGTCGCTGCCAGGCCGAAGATTGAAAGTCCAGTGGTTCGCCCCACACTGACTTGTCGCCAGTGACAGTGGGAGGGTACCTGATGGCCAGAAGTGTTGACAAGAGGACTGCGAGGTCAGCGTGATCCAGCGTGGCTACCCATCACATTGCAAGTCGTCAGACAGGCCCAGACTCTGGCCTCACCAATCGATGATCCATTGACGAGTGTCACCCTCCCAGAAAGCGTCACAGGCAGCTTTCAGTGCCAGATTAGGCCTCAGCTCTTCTGGCATGAGAGGCTCTCTCGTGAGTGGATCTGTAGCTGATCGTTTGAGATGCTCCAAGATCGTTGATCGCTCATAGGAATGACCATTCCTCGTCATGACTGGATCATGCATGGGCTCGAATGTGATCATGTCGATGAGATGGTCAGCACCTCTCGCTTCTGTGGCTGAGAAGAGTCTGCCACCATGAAGACAGTACGCAGTTCGGCAACTTTGTTCTCATAGCTGGTTTGTATGTCTGGCTAAGCTCGCTGGCCTTATCAGGGCGTAGCTCAAGTGCTTCCACACGCCTTGTAACCTTTGCAAGGTCGTCTTGTGCGTCCTCGTTCCAGCAGGTCTTCAATCTCAGCCTGAAGATCGCCTCGTAGTCTCAGCCGTTCTCGCTCACGCTCTGAGAACTTGGCCTTCTTGCATTTGAGGACAAAGGTGCTGAAGGTTTCAAGGTCTTTCGGTGATGTCTTGACATAGGGTGGTGGATCACGTATCTGGCTGTACGCCGTCAATGCTGAAGATAGTGCTGCTTGAGGATGATGCAGGTTGAGCTGTGCTTGTGCTACGTTTGTCAGCATTACAGGTACCGTGGATTGCACACGAACCTAGAAAGTAGTATGCCTTGTGGTTGTGTCGCGAGATTTCAATGCTTTAAGGCAATCCTTGACAGCATCATCCCAGCGCTGCAGTCTGATCCTAGCGTTGGCTCTATTGTTGTATATGAGGTGATTCCTTGAGAACGTCTCTATTGCCTGTGTGTAAAGCAGCTCAGCCTGCACATACTGCCCATTCTGAAGGCGACGTTGCCTCGTTCCTTGAGATCGTCAGCAGCTTGTGCCATCGATGTGACTGATCATCGACTGCTGACGCTGATGGCTGATGTGTGTTGATGGCGAATGCATGGTACGCAAGGCTGCGATGCAGTATCATCAAACACAAAGTGCTTGTGACGCAGGCAAGTGCTCTTTGAATCGCTGCTGCCGAATTTGGACAAGGCGCGCATTCAGACATCAGCCTTGCGATCGCCGCCTCACCTTCTGACCGTCGCATGATCAAGGCAAAAGTCATTGCTAGGAGTGCATGTGTCATTGAGCAGAGCGAAAAGGTCGGCGTAGCGATGTGGTTGCTTCTGATCGATGTGACGGAGGTACCTGCGATCTTGTGACCCTTCGAACGCCAAGGTCATTCTCAGCTCTGGTAACCACATATAGCACCAGTGACAATATTGCAAGGCCAAATGATTGCCAGACATCTCCGTCGATCTGCTACCATACAGCAAGCACATCTGGACGTCACTGTCCTCTCTGTGCACGCTCTGCATGCAACCTGCACTCAACCTCACTTCATACAATGAACGAAACGGGACTAGCTTCATAAAAAGATCTAGACATCTGCCAACACCCAGACCTGCTCGCTCCTACCAACACATATGTCAACATGAAGCTCCTGACGCTCAACTTCCTCAACATGCGCTCGCAAGACTTGCAAATCGAATCCCTGCAGCCTTCCCACTTCACCCACGAGAAGCAGAGCTTGAACAGATCGAAGCAGATTTGAATCCAATCTTCCTCAAGAATATCCTCCCACGGCTCGACTGGACAGCGATCAAAACAGTCTCACAGGAGGTGCGCAGCCATTTGACGGATGATGTTCGCTCACTGACGCATCACAGCTTGGTTTATCATCACTACCAGAAGACGCACCAGAGCAAGAGGCATTAGCAGCAGCAGATGGCGAGCCAAGCCAGATCATGAAGGACCTACACCTATTATTGATGGAGACTACGATCCAGAATGGCAAACTGGCTTGTGCCAATTGTGGACATGAGTATGCTGTCAAGGAAGGCATCGCCAACTTCCTTCTGCCAAGCCACAATGGTTTGAGCGCACCACGACTGATGACGATACGACATGCCACAGCGACGAGACATCACATTGGAGGCAGGATGTATGAAGACCTCTGATATCATATCCGCATCCATCTGTACATTAGATACAAATGTGCTGGAGGCTCTATACCCTCTAATGCATCAGCCCCACTGATATAGCACCTGCTTGCCCTTTCGGCCTTTCATCTTCTTCTGATCAGCATCGCTCTCGCCTCAGCAGGTGGACTGATAGCTCCATTCTCCCAAGCGTTGACATTTGATGCGCCATTGACTCTCAGGACGCCGCTCCAGTATAGCCAGGTGAAAAGACAGTGCTCGTGGGCTTCTTGGCTGCCGGCAGTGCAGGAAAGGCATGAGCGTTGCCACGTTCGAGCTCGATGCTGTACGGCTTGGCGCTGCACTGCTTCTCGCAGACGTGCTCGATGATGCAGCTGGACGCAGTGCTAGCCACCCAGACGTAGCTGCACAGCTTTGGCCTTAGCTTGAGGCAGGCTTGGAAATGCTGGACCTGCTGGCTTGGCACGACCTGCTGCTGCCATGTATGACCTTGGTCCAGCGACTGATCGTGAGCTCTGTGCTGTAGACGACTTGAGTTTGAGCACACGAGAGCCTCCAATGCCTGCGCCAAGGATACTGCTGACGTAGATGCACCTGCTGGAGCTGGCAGCGAAGGGTAGTCCTCGTTGATCGCTTTCCAGTCATTCCACGCTCCTAGCAGAGCACTCTTCTTGGCAGGAATCTCAAAGATCTCTGCCAGCTCACGAATCAGTGTGCCAAGCTCAGAAGAAGATGTGTCGAAGAGTGAGAAGAACGCTTCAATCAATGCAGGCGCTGTCATTGTGCCGTTCTTGAATGCTGAGACCTGCGTCTTGAAGTCAGTGAGCTTCGTCTGGTCATTGCCCACCATCTGTGAAGCACGCTCAGTGACAGCAGAATGTCTCAGCCGTCTTGCCTGCTCCTGTGGCGTAAGTGACTCTGCTTGTGGTAGATGCAGGTACTGCAGACTGTCGCTGTGGGCTTGGAGGTGGTCGTGCTGCTGGCTCAGGCTGTGTGAGCTGTCCACAAACGTTCGACTTGTGACAGACTGTGAGCTTTGGATCTCTCTCGCTCGCTGGTGTGCCATCTCAGCTCGGCTCATGTGTCCCACAGACACAGGTACAACGCCGCCTGCATTAGGATCTCGCCCTCTACCTCCTCGTCGACCGCCTCTTCGAGCTTCTGGTGATCTGTCTGGTAGTCGTTTCGATAGTTGAATGCTGACATATCCACACGCCGTGCATCTCGTCGTGCATCCTTGGACAGTCCGTTGGGATGAGCTTGCAGCTGGTGTGCCTTCAGATCTAGCTCACTGTCAAAGACAACGAACTTCTTCTCCTGGCACTCACTGTCCAGACATGGATAATGCTCCTCGCCAAAGTGCTTCTCTAGTGCATTGTAATCGACAAAGTATCGTGGCTGATTGCCTCCTGTTCGTTGATCGCATACATGGCATCGCTCATGTTTGTCTCTGCAGTGGATGTAGAGCTCATCGTCTCCATAGAAGCGTCGTCGACAAAAGCCACATTCGGGATGTCCCTTGAAGCCTGTCTGGTCGACTGCACCAGGATTGTCGTCGCCATATCGTTCGTGCTTCTTCAGCTCTGCTGGTGTGAAGAGGTCGTGCTCATGTGTGAAGACCTTCTTGTTGCGAGTGCAGAGATCGCACATGACTTTGCCGTGTACGCTCTTGACATGTCTGTGAAGGTCTGGCCAGCCCATACATGCAACGTCGCAACCCTTGTCAGGACAGTTGTACCGCAGAAAGACAATGGTGTCTTCCCATATCGTGTTGGTCTCGTATGCAATGCCAAGGTTCTTGTCCTCCTGGTCCATCAGGCTCATGTCGTAGTCCTCATATCGCTTCTCGCCATCGTCTGTAATATGACAGTTGCTGCCTCTGCTCTGCAGTGTACGCAAATCTTGTTCTTATACAAAGCTCGCAGACGCAAAGCACAAACGTGACATGATCTGTGCCCACAAGGTGCTACGCTCTGATGTGTGATATCATTGGCGCAGATGAAGCACACTTCTGCTTCGACCTCGTCTGCTGCAGCTGGAGCTGTGGTCTTGGTGTCTGTAGTCTTCTCAGGTGTCGTCGTGGCTGGATGTGTGGTAGGCTCCAGAGAGGGCATTGCCCCTTCTCGTCCTCGCTGACTCCCAGAAATGACCACGACCTCGTCCTCCTCCACGTCCACCTCTTCCACGACTGTCATGTGTGCCTCTAGACGCCCCATTTGCACCACTCTGACCTCTGCCACCTCTACCTCTTCCAAAGCCCGCTCGTGGGCTTCTCTCGACTGACTCCATGCGTAGATCTTGCCAAAAGATGCCGATCGATTGTGAAATGGTTTTGGGTGTGCTGTCAGAAGGTGATGGTGCTGTGCTGGAAAGAGAGAGACATATTAAGATCAGTCAGTGTCACTCACAATCGATGCTTTGAAATTAGCATGGCAATGACGAATGGCTCGCTCCCGCGAGTCAGGCAGGTACCCCTCGAGGGGTTCATGCCCTCCATGCACACAGTCAACGACCTCACTTCCACATGCCGTTGATGAATGTCACAAGCAGTGTAGTAGAACCGTGAGCTTAGCTCACAGCAGCATGGGCATATACAGCACTTCATGAACAACCATGATGGTACATTCTAACACGCTTGTAAGGTCTGGGTATCTACAACATGCCTTTTGCTTCATCTACAGTGCTCTCATCCCGCAAACCTGAACTTGGTAGCCTCAAGCCTACCAAGGCCCTCTCTTGGAGCCACATTCCGTCGTCTGTATGCATTGGTAAAGTCTTGAGCAGACTGCGAATCTTTCTAAGCTCGCCGCTTTGAATGCGCTGACCAATATTACGACCAAGCCGATCTCTCTCTTGCTCTGAGATCGACTCAGCTGGAAGCATACCCACTGTCGAGCCGACCCATTGAGCAGCCTGTTCAGGCATCAGCTGAAATAGGGCCAGCAATACGCCACTGGCATCTGCGAAGCAGTCTGCTGGAAAGGAGAAACATCATTCCAGTCAGGCATCGCTGTGTGAGAGCCTCTCCAGCTTGCAAGGTGAGGTTGCGAACAGCCTGTTGCACCTCAGGTGGGTTCTTCTTCAGCCTGTATCGCCATCCTGATCGAAAGCTGATGCTGGTGCATCTTCACCACCATAAGCCAAGAAGTCTCGCAGGAAATGCAGTGTTGCAATGATGGGCTCATAGCTCAACAACGTCAACGCTGTCGCTCCTGCAAAGAAGTATGGGCTGCATGAGATTGCTGACAATGAGCTTATTGGCATGGTAAAGCAGGACGTCAGTTGACAGTCTGTAGAATCCTCAATGATGTCTGGGAGCTCTTCGGTGGCATATCATTGAGAATCCTCATGAATGTCGTTGCTTGTCGCTCATAGAAAGCGAAATATCGTTCGATGTGCTCTGTGGTACGTATTCGCCAGGATCTGAGAACTCACGAACGATGCTGTCTGTAGCCCAGAGGAAGCATCCTTGTCGACTTGTCTCAAAGCCAGCTGACAGCTTCGTTGCAAGCTCAAGCAGCAATGGCTGACTGTGAATGCGGTATGACAGCACCATATGTCGCCAGCATCGACACATCTCTCCAGCACTGGCGTGACTTGACGAATCTCTCTGCGATTGCAGACAAGATAGGAAAGATCTCCTTGCAGTAGGCCACTGCTGGATGTGGTTTGCTTGGCTCAACATATGGTGTGACCTCTTGAATGAAGATTGTGACAGTTTATGCGATCTGCGACAGCCAGCTCACCCTCTCTGTCGTTTGCAGCCTCTGCCATGGTCATCAGACGCTTAACGACAGGATCGCAGCAAAGCTTGAACGATTGGTGCAGCGTCTCCAGCGGCTGCTTGGCTGCACTGATGCTACACCTTCTGTGACCTCCTCCTGACTTGTGGATGGTAATGAGTCCAAGACCTGCTCGTAGAAGGTCTGCAATTGACCCATGTAGCCTTTCAGGAGATCTGCACATCGTTGCAGAAGAACTTGAAGCTCAATGCTGCAGCCTTGATGACCTCCTTGCTTGGATGCTGAAAGGCAGCCATGATGAAGTTGAGTGGTCTGCAAGGTCTCCGGGTGATCGCTGGTCCATTCTGTGTATCGTCCCAAAGCCATGACAGCTTGGAAGCGGACCTTCTCATGATCAGGAATCTGGACGATGAGTGGGATCAGTCGTGGCAGCATGATGCTCTCATCCTTGGGTACCATTCTTCCCATGGCTCGCATGCTGAACAGGGGCGCCTCAAGCGCTTGCCAGTGTGGTACCTTGCCTTGTTGTGCTTGCTGACCATACTGGCCTACCCACCTGCTCAATGAGATCGTAGCTCTTTTGCAGGCATTGCGTGACGCCAATGACTTCACAGCAGTCCTTGAGCACATCTCCCATGGCATGACGGAACTCCCTGAACTTCTCTTCCGCCTCGCGATCTCCTTCGAATAGGTCAGTGTCTGACGAGCCGCTGGGATACTGAAGGTGCCCAATCATGATGTCGACCAGCTTGCTGTAGACATCCACGAACTGCAGTCGTGCTTCGATGTACTTCTCCAGAGTAATGTACTGCTTCAGCTCATACCAGAAGTTGAAGGTCTGTGAGAGCGCATCCCTCTCCTTGTCCCTGGCGCAGCACTCCAGTATTGCCTCCACGAGCGATCTGAACTCCACAGGGTGTCGTGCGATCAGGATTACCCACGCCTCACCAGCCTCTGCAAATACTCTCGTAACGCCCTTCAGTGTGTCCCAGTCCTCCTCTTCGGATGCAGTTGCAAGCCTTGATCGCAGAGTCATCAATCGTGGATATAAGCTCTTGATTGTGGCCATGCTCTCGTCCACCTCTCTCGTCTCTTTCAAGAAGGCACACACAGTCTCCACTCCCTCGTCAAAGCCGCTGTCAGACTGCAAAGCCCAATGACAACGTCCATGAGTGGAGAGTTGACAATGTCGTTGATCTGCACCTCTGCCACCCACGAAGTCAGGCAGGACATTAGCAGAGGGTCCTTAGCAGCCTGTGGTGAAGACTGAGCGTATTGTGCCAACAACTGCAGGACTGACTGTGCATTGTCGCTGAGCAAACTCATTTGTCCTTGTCATGAGCTCATCCTCTGCCAGATTAATCTTCTTGCCTTGTGTCACCTCTTCTGGTAGTACCTGCAAAAGACTCCAGCACACATGGGGATGCTCGCGGCATTGCTTCCCAGAGCTGACAAACCATTGGTATCACATCTTTCCACTCCAGATCTGTATGGCAAGGTTTGCTAGGCAGACGCATAATTGAGTGCGTATCGGGCGTGGGCCTTTGGCATATGAAGCCAGCAGTTGGAGGATGTTGTCTCGTAGGGAGGCAGTTGTCTCGTGGGAGTTGATGAAAGTCGAAGATGATCTGTCATGGTCAGTATGATTCAGCAGATGGTAACCTGCATACTTTGCCCTTCAAGAGTCGTCCGCTGCGAACAGCTTCGCTTGATTATCTGCCGTTGGCGTTTGAAGCATAGCAAAACTGGACGTCCATGCCTCTGGCGACTTTTGAAACTGCTCCAGGTATGTGTGTGCTTGCTCCTTTGCTGATCTGTCTGCGTTCGATGACATGCTGGCCAAGGCAGACAGGACAGGCGCAAATGCCTGTTGGCCGCTCATTGTCGCTGCCGTGGCCATGCTGAAGAACGTCGATTGTTTACCTCTGGTTTGTCGAGAAGTGCTCCTCGCCATGAGGATCTAAGAGGCAGTCTGATGTGAGGGTGTAATGAGTGTGAGTGTGTTGTTGCGAGGCGCAAGAGCGGTTGTGAAGCACAATATCTTTCGATCCAAACAGACGCCCCTCCAAACTTTGGCTTGGCAGGACAACCTTCCTTATACAGCAGACTAAACATTCAATACAGATTCTCTACAACTTCTTCACTGCATCATAGACTGGTCCACTCTCCTGTCGTGTGGCAGTCTTGACGATCTTGTCTACCTGATCCTTGCCCACGCCCTTTTCAGTCAATGTTGTTTTCAAGCCCAAAAGCTCGACAAGCTGCAGGATTGCATCACCGACCGCAATAGCGTCTTGCTTGTTGTCACCAGTCCTTGTCAGACCGATGTAAGGAGCCATCCTAGCAAGCTGAGCAGCATCGTCTGCTGAGCTCTGTGCCTTGAGCTTGACAACATGACCAAGTGTCAGGCATGAGGTGATGCCATGTGGAATGCCGTATGGAGAGCCAAGAGCATATCCTAGAGCATGTGACAAGCCAAGGCCACCCTTGACATTGAGGCCCAGAAAGCAAGAGAGGCGAATGAAGCGAGCTGAAGTCTGGTGATTGCTTGTTCGTTCTTTGGCTCTTGCTTATACTTGAGGGAGGTACACGAAGAGGTCGCTCATGGCACTGAGGCACAATTGGCGTGATGGCATCTCAGTTCGATGTAGGGTGATACATCTGCTCCACGGCATGGTCCATGGCTCGCATTGCAGTGCTCATTAGCAACCATGGTGGTGTGTCTAGCAAGAAGCTGCTGTCATACAGGATGACATGAGGCGCTAGCTTCGCATCCTTAACCAGTCTTCAGACCAGACTCAGAAGTGTAGCCTGCTCCCATGGTACACTCTGCAGCGCTGAGCGTGGTAGGAATCGTGATGTGGAAGAGCCAGTTGCCAGGACGTTTCTCGTTCAAGCGATATGAGATGGCCTTGGCAGAGTCATCGGGCTGCCGCCTCCGATTGAGATGATGGTGTCGACATTCTCATCTTTGATGACCAGCTCAGTGGCTTCATCGAGGTCCTGGACTGGTGCATGCTGTCGAATCTTACTGAATGTGCCTGCATGTCTCGAGCCAAGAAGCTCTTCCACCTGCTTGACAGACTCGTCTTCGTCGCCAAGGAGGATCCAGTGATGATGAATGCTTTAGACTTTTCGCTTGGCAGACATTCTGCGAGATGTTGCTTGACACTACCTGAGCCGTTAGTGCAGGCGTGCGAGATGTGTTGGCTTCCAAAGACCACTGAGAGGCTCCTGACTAGAAGCTACAGAAGATGCATGTTGGCGTGAGACCTTTAGATGCCAAGGCAAGGTGACTGACCGATTGATGCAGTCTGATCGTACAGACCTGCGACTGATGACGACATTGCTGCAGTTCTTGAGTATTGTCGGTGCTGCAGAGGATGTGAAGTGAGATATGTATCTAGCAGGCACTGATCGAACAGATGTCATCGACGGCAGCCTGGTGTAAAGGCAGCAATGACTCTTCGAGATATTGTGGCTTGAGCAAGAGCATACCTGGGCACAAGCCGAGCTCTTGTGAAGGCGCCGCCAGCTTCCACAGTGTGGAGATGCAAGTCAGCGGCTCTGACGTTGATCTGTACATGGATCAGCAGCTGTCGATACTATGCATGGAAGCATTCATGCTTGCGTCCAAGAGACATCGCTTGATTATTAGCACGCTGCGTGTGTCTCCAAGTGAGGAGTGTCCCTATCATGGGCCCGCGGTGGATGATCTTGCAACTTAAGACGCAGTGGGCAGTCGCTAGAGTATCAATTTCGATGCAGCAACGTAGAAATTCCAGCGACGGGGCAGATCAGGACAAGCAGATCCTCGCATTGCGGCTGGTAGATGCTAGCTACGAAGCCGAGAGCGTCGCAGGAGCATGAGTAGACATGCTAGTGTTCCTCTGAGAAGATAGACGAGCTATCGAAGCACACAAGTGACATTGCAGCCTGTCTGGCTGATGCTGACCATCCTTTGTGAACGAAGAAGCCAGACGTTGGAATGTGCTGGTCTGTGCGTCTCGCTCCTTCCTCCATGATCTACTTTTCGACCTCGACAACACGCGCTTCACTTTCTACACCTTGTAACAACATCATCTCGACATCATCCACCTTGCGCATATTCCCTGCACTGCGCTTTTCCTTGTTTTCCTGCACCAGCACATTCGCCGCGATCCACGCACGCGTGGTGTCGCGTGCCACTTGTACAATACCAGCCACTACCGTCAAAGCACAGCTTGTCCCTATCACCGACCTCTTGGACTCATCATATCACCATGAAGGTCACTGAGCTACAGTGAGCTTTCAGGCGACATCATGTCGCATGCAGAAATCGATGGACGAACATCACCAGCTTCACTGAAGCGTAAGAGGGGAGTTATCAGAGTCTTCACACCCACGACTTGCGCCAGAAGCGCCATTCAAGGCACCAAAGCTCATGAACGGCGCATCAACATCATCCACTGACGGACCTCACATCAATGGTTCCACCATACACGAGCAACCGGAGGTTGGCGACCTTTTGCAAGGTGTTGGCTCTGCAAGCTCGCTTGCAAGCACAACTTCATCAGTCTTCAGCACGGCAAGCTGTCTGCAGCATCTAACGGATTCTCACCACTCACCAGCATGACCGAATCATCCTCACCAGGCCACAGGGCCTTTCAGACGCAGATACCAAACGGGTCTCCCTACCCCCACAAACGATGACACACCTCCTCGACCTTCCTTATTTCCTCCTACGGGAACAGCGAAAGGGTACAGAGTGGTCTACGATCCAGAGTTGGATGGCAAGCTTAGCAAAGAAGAGCGCAGGCGAGCGACTGTGAGGAGAAAAGACTTTGGACTTGAGGTACGCTATCACTTTCATCATTTGCTAAGCTTGCGCAATATCATATACCCTATAACATGAGAAGCATCGTAGACCACTTGTACACTTAGCTGACGGATGTTCGGCAGACATATGAACCAGACCCGCCACCAGATCCTCGTCTGGCCATCCCTGGCTACATGTCAGGCCAAATGCAGGACGCCACGACAGCCTTCAAAGGCCATCCACGATTTGCGCCATACAACATTCAGCCATAAAGATTGACAAGAATTCGATTGGACTGGAGAGGCTCAGCAGTGGTTGTGGTTGCTTTGATCCTTTCCTCTCAGAGTCACACTGAAGCTCAACTTCTCGCAATTCGGCAGTATAGCATCTGTTCAGAGCAAGACAGATCCGAGCACTGGTAGTTTTCTTGGAATTGCGCTGATCAGGTTCGTGATTCACATCGCGGGAGGATGGACAGCTACCAGCCACAGTGGCAGCAAAGCGAGCTGAACAACAGTTCAACGGCCAGAGAATAGGATTGCATACGGTCAAGGTTGAGGCAGATCGCGAAGGTCGCAAATGCAAGCGCTACATGGAGCATGCGCTGAAAAGGCGAGAGAAGAGCGAGAGCGGGAGAACCGTGTCCCCACCTCCACCACCTCCACCCATTCCCACCGGACCACGAAGTGCAGCACCTCCACAGGACCATCAGCAGCAGCAGCCCCGCCTATGAATGCACCCAGAGGACCATCTGGACGACCAGGTATGAAGAGATTCCAGAAGGACCAAAGGCTCTAAGCGTTCCTACACCCACCACACGCCTGGCGCTGCACCTCCTACAGCACCACGAGCAATCACACAGCCTCATGTCGAAGAGGAGCCTGTACTCCCTAAGCTCAAGCGAAAGCCGTACATCTTCATTGCCAACGAACTGTGCCAGTACTGTTGACGACCATTCCACATTTGAAAAAGAGATTGAAAGCATACGATTGGGAGAGAGTCGGCTGGATCGCACTGGATACTATGTGGTCTTCGACAACTCCAAGCGTGGCGAAGACGAGACACAGCGTGCTTCAACGATGCAATGGAGCTGAAATGTTCACATACAAGATGGACAGGAGTGTCAGAAGTACGGCAATCCGAACTACGAGAGAAGTCCAAGCCCTGAGCGAGCAAGAGCATCAAGATACAAAGGCAGAGTATGAAGGATGCTTTGTGAAGAGATGGAGACCTGGAGATTGAAAGAAAAACGCGCAGAGAATCTGGATCCTGTGTTGGTGCGATCGAGCAGCTCAAGCTGGAGCTCCGTGACAAGATCATGAAACGACATCAAAATGCGCATTGCAATTCCAATCTTCCACGACAGCCTGGAGCCTTCAAACACCAATCTCTGCGACGCAAGCTGGGATTGCCAGATCCCTCTGACATTGAGAACAAAGCTCCTGCATTGTTGTTCAACAAAGCCGATACACCCCACAAACACCACGCAGCAGATTGGCCATGCCTTGTCCAAGCCGTTGCGACCTCATGATCCCAATCAGCGTGGTCGACGGCTTGACAAAGATCAGACAAAGAGCCATCAATGCATTCTTTGACGAGCGACGCCGCAGACCTGCGCCAAGACCTGTCCATGCTAGAGGCCTCCACTTCCGCCCAACAAGTGTTTGATGAGGATGACGACTCTGATGAGGAGCGCAGGACATCACTTACAAGAGATACTGAAGATCGAGAAAGCCGTCCACTCAGTAGAGCAAGCCGCACATCTACACCGTTTGACAGCGAAGTTGGTGAGACACCGAAGAAGCGTAAGCATCTGGCGGATGATCTTGAGGACAAGGAGACCTTCAGCGAGCTGCAGAGGTCACTCGTTGGTCACTTGCTGCACAAGGAGCCAGAGGATCTGCGACAGGGAGCTGGAATTGATCATGGGCGCATTGCCTAGGTCGTCCAAGTATGCTCAGCGTGCAAGGACAGAGCTGTTCATGCGTCAACGAGCCAAGGCAGACGACGACCTCTTCCAGATCAGTCGCAACAAGGACGTGGAAGACCTGGCAGTCAAGGACCCTAGAGCTATGGACGTTGATGGTGAGCCCAAGCAGAAGGGTTAAGAAGAAGGCAGGACGAAGAAGGAGATTGAGGAGGAGAAGGCTGCTCTCAAGGCTGCACTCAAGAAGCCAAAGGCTATCCACGACGATGAGGACGATGAAGAGGAGACACCCATTGTCAAGGAAGCAGAGCCTGAAGAGGTGGATCTTACTGTGTCTACGACATGCCTCATCGCACAGTTGAAGACCCTGACAAGCCATCATGGACGTCGATGGCTGGCAGCATGCTATCAAAGATGACGAAGACATGGCGTTCTTGCGCAGTGTCTTGGCAGAAGAGACACCAGCTGAGATTGGAGATGCTCGCCTCTGGGCATGGAAGCAGAAGGACATCAAGGCTCTTAACAATGGCGGCGTTGAAGGACCTGTCAGCGAAGCGACTGGCATCGTCGGCTATACGTGCCAATCTACTGGCTCAGCTCGCACTGAAGGTGTGAAGAAGATCTTGAACGAGGAGAAGTCAAAGTATCTGCCCATCGCATCAAGGTGCAGAAGGCTCGCGAGAGCGTCAAGCACTTTGCCAAGGCCAACCCTGCAGCAGCAGCTGAGGCTGCCAAGATCGCTGCCGCGAGAAGATCCTCAGTACTGCTTCCTCACGAAGCAAAACGTGTCAACAACCGACGACTCGTCAACGACATCAACCTCCAGAAGCAGCCATTGCAACCACCAACTCTGATGCTGATGTTGCCATCCGCTTCAACCAGCTTAAGAAGCGAAAGAAGTGGTCAAGTTCGACAGATCTGCCATCCATGGTTGGGGCTTGTATGCAGAAGAGAACATTGCGTCACTGATCTCATCATTGAGTATGTTGGCGAGAAGGTTTTGACAAAAGGTTGCCGACATGCGAGAGATCAGGTACGACAAGCAAGGCGTTGGCTCTTCATACCTGTTCAGGATGATTGACGATGAGATTGTGGACGCTACGAAGAAGGGAGGAATTGCTCGATTCATCAATCACTCTTGTGATCCGAACTGCACAGCGAAGATCATCAAGGTCGAAGGTACACCCAGGATTGTCATCTATGCCCTCAAAGACATCCTGAAGAGTAAGTCATCGTCGATGAGGTTCAAAATCAATGCTAACCA
>JAMXBC010000448.1:0-22001 GCA_024138005.1 Lumnitzera racemosa | reverse complement strand
GCCGGTTCCCCCTGGGGAACGTCATGCCCGGCTTGACGAGCGCGGGGCCCGCGTCGGGGCTCTGCGCAGACTCGACCCGCGGAGGGTGTCGGGTGGGCCGCGGCGGGGCCGACGTAGTCGTCTCGTTCGGGTCCCCGGGGTGGTAGCCCCCGGGGTAGAGCGGACGTCATGTTGACAAGTCGCCTCCTTGAACGCGGGGTCGGGGACCCCCGGGGCAGTCCCTCTTTTGACCGCGTGACCCCGATTTGGGGAAAGGGTATAGTTCAGCGGGGGCGGGTGGGGCCTGTCGCCGTTTTTTTGTATCGGGCGGTGAGAAAAAAGAAAACTACGTTGCGCCGACGCAGGGGGCGTGGACGACCGAGTCGTGTGGTGGGTGTGACCCCCGGGCGGCCCCTGGGCGGCGGCAGGGTCGGCCCCTCACGGGCGAGGCGGCGGGACGGTGGCTCCCGGCAATCCCCGGGGGCGTCGAGGACGGCAATCTGGGTTTTGCGGCCGCGGAAGCTCTGTTTCAGGGGGATGCCGTCGGCGGGTTCGGGGCGTGGGATGCCCCGGGGCCCGGGCGCGGCGGGGCGAAGCGGTGACGGCCGAAGCGCCCCCGTGTACGCGTAGTGGGGGAAGGGGTTTGAACGTGCCCGTTTGGACCGGGCCCGTAGACATTTTTGGCCCGGGGGGCCCAACTGGCGCAGCGCCCCGAGGCCTTACTTGAGCTTTGTGCATCTGCTTGGGGTCCCCGGGGTCTTTGTTACCCCTCGTCCCCTTTTGGGGTGTACTGACCAGACGCCCCCAGTTGCGTTTAGCGTTTTGGGGAGCAAAGAAGCTCTCCTTCCCATTCTTCTGGCCGTCGGACCTGCAGGCGGGCCGGCGCTTTGGGCAGTTGCCCCCAGCATCCCGCGCATCTCGGGGCTCGGGCGCGTCCGTGTAGGGGTTTTTGTCGTTGTCGGTGTGGGCGCCCGGCCTCGGCTGCGTGCTCGAGGGGCTGTCGGGATGCGCTCCGGGGGTACCTTCGTCGAGATGTAGACCCGCAGAAGATATACAAGGCGCAGGGAGGGGGGACAAAAAATTGGCCGCTGGGGTGAGCAAGTCTTGAATTTTTCGGAGAAGCAAGGGGACGATACTCCCCGGCCACGCCCGTCGTGCAAGTGGCCCCTTCCAGGGATCCCCCAGACGCGCCCCACGAGGCACGAGAGAATGCAAGTATAAGGGAGCTGGTGGATTTGCGTTTTGATAGGCCTTTTGCTGTGGTTGTGCATGCTTGGGTAGGTCTGTTTTGGTGGTGTGACACGGCGGCGCTGACGCGGCGGCGCAGACACGCGCGGCGCGACGGTAGGCCCGTCGGCAGGAGAGAGAGAGAAAAGGAAAGAAAGCGCAGACAAGAAGCGGCTCCCTGTCTCGCAGATGGAGGCTCTGTCGCAGCGGGTGGTGGCAATTTGGTGTGAGGAAAAGGCGACATTGTCGCAGAGGACAGATTGTTGGCTTGCGTTTGTTTTTTGGTGGCTTTTGTGCGGACCGTCGCAGACAGGGAGGACAGGACCGCAGAAGAAAGAGACGCGACGGGACGCAGGATCGAGGAAGAAGTTAAAAGGCAGAGATGCAACGCTGAAACGCTCGAGGAAACAGGGAAAAAAACCATCTAAAGCACAGTGTAGTACTCGTAGCTGTTGTGCGGCTGGCGCAGGCTGTCGTGCGACGCGTGCGGCGACAGGTAGGTGCCCTGGCCAGGCGGGGTGGGCGCGAGCATGTACTGTTGCTGCTGGTGCTGGAGCTGATGCTGCTGCTGCTGCTGGTGCTGGGGGTGGGCGGCGTGCTTGGCGTAGGAAGAGGCCAGCTGGGTGGTGTCGGGCGTGATGGGCGGCGTGTCGTAGCCGTAGGCGGTGCTGGGCTCCTGGTAGCTCGGCTTGACCGGCGTGATCGGGACCTTGAACTCGTCCGCGATGGGCTCGGCGGCGTTGACCTGCACGGTCGGCGGCGGCGGCGGCGGCGCGGCGACGACGGCGGCAGCGGCAGCAGAGGCAGCGGCCGCGGCGGCGGCAATCTGGGCTTGGCGCTGCAGGAAGACGGCGACGGTGGTCGAGCAGGACGACAGGGCCGAAGACTGGTACTTTTTCTTCAGCACGGCCGAGATGTCGAGCAGGCGGTGCGAGAGGCCGACGACGGTGGACGAATCATAGCGGCGGCCCACTCGGACTGCTCGGGGACGGCGCGCGAGAGGATGCAGCGGGCGAGAGCCAGGCCGGAGCGGGCCAGAACGGAAGGAGGCGTCGAGACAAACTCCTTATGGTAGAGGGCGGCCTCGCAGATGTACCAGGTCATGTGCTCGACCTCGCGGTCGTACGCGCACTCGGACAGGGCGACCTGCAGAAAGGAGTCGACGGTCGGGTGGCCGATGCACCAGTTGAGGGTGACGAGCACGTGCCACTCCATCTGGGTAAACATCTCGTCGTCGTAGAGGGAGCAGCACATGGACTTGAGCTCCTTGATGAGCGGGACGCGGTCCTTGCGGTCGCCGTACTTTGCCGCAATCAGCAGGGCGGCGCAGCCGACGAGCTGGTAGTGGCGCTTGTAGACGACGCGCTTGGAGCAGTAGCGGTCCAGGATGTTGACGGCCAGGTAGAGCGTCTCGGGCAGGAGCTGAAAGGCAGCGTGGGCCTCGACGAGGAAATCGAGCAGGTAGGGACGCATGAACCACTGGATCTCCGTCTGAATGTCGATCGAGTTGACGTCCGGGAGCGTCTCGGACTCCATGTGCTCCATGTGCTCGAGCACGTCGTCCTGGTAGTCGAGCGCGGTCTGCAGGGAGAGCTGCTCGGCGAGCTCGCGCTGGCGGAGGCGGGCGGCGGCACGGGCCTGCTCGCGCTGCTCGGCGCGCTTGGCAAAGAGGCTGTTGTCGTCCTCGGCCTCGACGAAAAAGGTGCTGCAGCGGCCGTAGGGCTTGCCGGCGGCGTTGGCGCCGGCGTTGGCGGCTTGGAACATGGCCATCGTGTCCGGTCTCCGGGACGGGACTGCGAGTGGGGCTTGAGGACGACCGAGTGAATTGAGCGGATCGGGTGAAAAGAAATTAGAAATCGGCTGGCTGGAGCTGCTCGACGGAATGGTGCTTCGTCGGAGGATTAAGTAAAGAGAGTGCGTGGTTTGGATTTTGCAGAGGCAGAAAGTCTTGGCCGCAGCGTTAGCCACGTTGGGTCTCTGGAGGTCTACGAGGCTGGTGCTCGATGCCATCCCATCCCGAGCCGGGACGGCTCCGCACCAGATGCGCGGCGAGACAGAGGGAGGGAAAGGGGGCAGACATACACAGGGACCTTTCCTTCCTTCTGGATAGCCAAAGGGGCAGGAGATGGTGTGAGCGAGAAGCGAAATGAGCGGTGCAGTAAATGCCGGTCAACAGCAGTACTGTGTAGGAAGTCCTGGCCGACGTATGGCGACGTCAGGAGATGATGGCCGTCGGGAGCATCAAGAAAGCCGATGGCGCAGTGACCATGGGTTTTCCGTGGGATGATGCCGGGCCGTTGATCAGGTCATGGGCGTGTAGGATGTAGCCGCCGCAGCCGGTGCTGGTCGACGGGGGTTGGTGCGTGGTTCGTGAGAGGACGTGCAGAGCCGTCCCTCCCCTCTCTCTTCTTGTTGTCTGCTTTTCTCTAATTCGCGAGGTTTTAGACAGAGCTCTCTGTAGTGTTTCTGTGCCTGCGTCCAGGTCGACACGAGGATACACGCACACACGAGGAAGACGCGGGCACAGTCACTGGGAGGAGGGAGGGGTGAGACATACACTTTGAGCACACCGAAGAGCCTTTCAAAGCGTCCGGTAGTGCTACTGCTGCTGCTGCTGCTGCTGCTGCTTCTTCTTCTCGACGGACAGGTGTCGAGTCGAAAGGAGTCGCTGCTGCAGTGTCGATGGCGGTTCGTTGGGCCGTCGACTTGGGGCTGTGCGTCCTCTCTCGAGGTGGACAGCAGGAAGGGACAGAGCTGGAAGAAAAAGAAAAAAAAAAGAGAGGGTGAACAGTGCTTCTCTCTCCCGATAGAAAAGAACGGGGGGGAGGAGCACGGTTGATGTAGGAGGATGTCAAAAGGAAAAACGAGTGAAAGCTTGGACGAGAGGGAGAGGAGGAGGAGGAAGAGGAGGAATGGCGTGTAGTTGAAGCGCGCGCGCGCGCACGCGCGAGACAGGGAGAAAAGGGCAGAGAGGAGAGACACGAGGTGCGCGTGTGCAGAAGCGCAGAGAGGGGTGCGCAAGGCGGAATGGGCAAAAGATGCACGAGCGCGGGCGTGGGAATTGCGCGCGAGCCGTGCTGGGCCAGCGGTGGGGCAACACGGCCCTAGGCGTGCAGGTCGTGTCTGGGGGGGCAGACAGAGGCCGCGATAGGCTGAGGGCGCAGCAGGGGCCGGAACAGGGCAAGCCAGCCCGGACACGCCGGGCGAACACACACGCCCAGGCGATTTTGCTGCAGCGCTGTATACTACGCGGGCGGTGGAAAGCAACACACGCGCACGCGGCGCGAAAGAGCCCACACGCGCGCGCGCGCGCGCGTGTGCGCGTTGAGCCTGGCCTGACCTGCAGATACGCGCTGCCTCTCTGTCCTGTACTACATACGCCTTTGAAGGGGGACGCAGGGCCGCGTGCGACGTGACGGCAAGGAGGATTCGGAAATGGCACCCGGCGGCGTCTCTGCTGGTTATTTTTCTTCTCTGCAAAACGGGCGTGAGATAGTGCGTGCGTAGATGAGGCCGCTGCGGCCGCGAGATGAGACGACGCACTGCTGGAGAGGCGCACACGGCAGACGGAACACTGGGACGACGAAATGACGGCTGCGTGGCCGGATACTCTCCGCGCGCGCGCGCGCGCGTTTTCAGTGGCAGCTGAGCCTGGCGAGCGTGCTGAGAGCCCCTATTCTTTTTCTGCTCGCTCGCGCGGCTCACACAGTCCCGGTCTGGATGCTATCTCCTCTCCCTCACCGGCGGCAGCGGCGGCACGCGGAGCAGCGCGCGGCGACAGAAGCAGTGATCAACGGCGGTTGGGCCACGGCTGAGCTGCTTCCATTTTTGATAGCGGGCGGCGGGTGGAAGCACTGGACGAATGAACCGCTCGCCCAGCGCGTGGCTACTACTGATACTACTAGCAGCACCCAGCATGCACTACTGGCGGCGTGCCGCGACGACGTGTGGCTGCCAGCTGCTGCGCTCCTGACGCCGCCTGAGACGATGCAGCCAGGCATCGCGCACCAGCGCTGACTGTACATGCATCTGCATCGCTTCACAGCTGCACGTCTGCACGTCTGCACGTCTACATACGTGTCTGCGTGTCTGCGTGTCTAGCAAATTAGCCGCGCTCTCTCGATGCCGCGCTCTCGACGCCGCCGTCTTGCTGTAACGCCAGGCTCAGGCCAGCCCGGGTTGATGCGCGCCCGGGCGAGGCTGCTCCCGGCGGCGGGCCGCTGTGAGCCAATGGCCAACAGAGCGAGACACCAAAAGGAAAGACAGCTGCCGCGCGCGCTCACACCACCGCTGCGCCTACGAGAGCCTAGTACTCCTTGCTCCATCGCAGCGCTGGCATCAGCGGCGCAACAGTCCCGCCGCACGACGGCGGGCACATGAGCGAGACACTGTTCATTACCGCCGGCCCGACAGCCGGCGCCGCGTCGGCTGCGGGCTCGTGGCACGCACAGTCTGCGCACGCAAAATTACCTGCAACAACGGCGTCTAGGCGGTGCGATCTGCGCTCCGCCTTTTGTGCTATCGCCTGCGGCTTCGAGGAGCAGCAGAAGCGGCACCCGGCCGCATCTGTCGTGTAGTATGCTACAGAGCCTGGCTCCTCTTTCGGCATGTCTACTGTAGATACGACTTGAAGACGCGCGCCAAGCATCAGGCGGAACCCTGCCTGCCCGCGCCCACGTCTCCCTCGCACGCCGTGACGCGCGCTGGTGGAACGCGTGCATCAGAGCTGGGTGCATCCGATGCTGGGAAGAAAGCAAAAGCGTGTCTCGCAAGGGTGTCTTGCAAGCGTGTCTCGCAGTGTGTCTTGCAAGTGTGCCGCCGCGGCTGCTTCAGCCTCGGATCACGGCCAGCCCGCCAAGCCAAGCCGGCGCTGCATCACGCACGCGCGCACGCCCGCCCGCACGCACTTAATGTACTGCACTGTACTGTACCGTACGATCTGCGCCTCCCGACGGTTGTTCTTCGTGAGAGACGACGTCCGGAAGTTATCCTGCTCGCAGGCCGTGCGTACTCCAAAGATTCAGCGTCCGTACTGTAATCTCAGACTGCGGCGGAAAGGGGTCCACAGCACTCGGCACGCACAAAAGGTCGAGACTGGCCCTGGAGCGACTCGGCCTGAGCGAGCGCGCCAAAAGAAGGTTCTGCGTGCGAGAGCGCGATTGACAGCATCGATCGCGATCCCGGCTCTCGGCGGCGGTGGTGGTGGTCGAGCAAGGAAGAAATAGGGGCGGCTGGAAAGGTCCCTGCGCAACGCCGCCGGCCTCTCGCGCTTCTCGCTGCACAGGGTCCTCGCAGCCGCACACAGTCCCAGTGCTGCAGTAATTCACGGGCGACCCGGCAGCAGTCTCTGCTGGACAGCAGACGAGACGTTTGCCTGACACTCACACAAGTGCTGCGGTGCACAGCGTGACGCAAGCTCTGACGCAGACCTTTTTTCCAGTAGCCGCATGCTACAGTACGATACGGCTAGAACAGCACGAACAGAAACGGCCAAAGAAAAAAGGCCTCATGGTTTTAGCAGCGAGTCTGTGCACTCTCTGGCCCGCCGGACGCCTGGCCGCAGCGGGCAGCAGGCTACATGCGGCTGCGCACGACACGCTCACGACGCGTTGCGTGTCGCTTTGGACCTCTCGACGTGCACCGCCCGTCGCGCGTCTCGATCCTGGCTCGACCCACGCCCGCTACCAGCACTCCCTTGGCCCTGACGCAGGCACGTGAATGACGAGGGAGTGACAAGTGAACAGCTTGGCCGGCCATGGAAACGACGCCGACGAATGGGTCTTCAAAGTCTCTGACGTGTGCTTGGACGCTGCTGGTGACCTTTCTTCTCGTACGACGCAGCACGCTCGAGTAGCAGAGCGGAAAAAGAATCACGTGCTGCGACGCAGAACGAAAGATGGGCAAACAGAATGCGATGTCTGGCGGGATCGGATTCTGCAGCCGCGCTTGCGGCCCGGCATCGGGTACATCGCCGCCGTATCCTACTCCCCCCCTTAGCCGATCCAATACATCCTGCCATGCAGCCGCTGCCCATCTGACGGGCGATCCCATCCCAGACAGCCGCATCACGGACAATCGCCTGACAAACGGCCGTATCACGGCGAGGCTGGCAAGCCCTCGCCGTCGTTGTCGTCACCATCTGGGTCGGAGTCGCCTGGGCAACGCCGCCCGGCTCGGTCTATTGCAACGTCGCGCCCCCTCGCCCTTAGGCTCCCAGCCGCGGATCAACCATTACCAGGTTGAACGCAAAGCGGGCAAGTCAATGAGATCGCACCGGACCGAGGGCCAGCCCGCGGCGACGCAGGTCCGACAGGAGTGAAATGGCCGCCCACGCCGCCGTACCGCGGATCCGCCGTCTGCTGTGGCTTTGACGATTCGAGAGGCCGCCGACATGGATGACTGCATGGCTTGCATTCCGGACCCACCGCTGCCACCGTCAAACGCCGGCTCAAACGCGCTGCAGACGCGTCCGTCGCGTGCAGCTCACTCACATCCCCCCGTCTGGACGTGCGCACGGTGCGCCTTGCCGCCGCCCCGCCGCCCAGCAGCCCGATTTTTCTTTTCTTCCCGAAACGATAGCTCACTGGATGGCTGCTCACTGGATGGCTGCTCACTGGATAGCTGCTCACTGGACCGCAGACGAGGACCGCGTTGACGCGCCTGTGGGCGCCGGTACGCCCATTCCTCCCTGCGTCCTTGCTGCACACCCGCCGCCGGGTCCGCGAAGAGCAAACATACCCACCCGCCCGCTCCCAGCCAGCCGGGCGGCCCAAGAGCGAATCGAAACGCGCTCATGGCGCCTGACGAGGTGCCGTCCAGACGGTGAATCTGTCCGCGTGCGGACCGCCTCCATCTCCACCCTGCGCGTGCATCACACACACAGCACCCGCGCCGTTGTGCGCCTTCTCACCTCGCCGTGCAGCTTGCTCGGCCTCCGTGATATCTTCTGGCCATCGCCGACCCTTGCCAGCCGCCCCTTGCCAGCCGCCCGCACGCGTCGCGTCCATGCAGAAATTTTCCTTCTCACCGACCACGCCGCCGCTGCACAGATGCCACTCACAATCGTGACACCCACGCACCATCCGGCCCGCGGCCCGAAGCGGTTTCGTAATTGATCGATCCGCCCCGGACGCGCCGCGCGTGCCCAACACGACGACGACGCGTCTGAGCGCGGAAAACAGCCCGGCTCCACTTGAGCACATTGCCCGGCCTCATCGCTTGCCTTTCCGCACGTTCAGCCGCTGAAATCGCACATGGCGAGCACTCTGAGCAAATGCAGCTCGGCTTCTCGAGCACAGAGCCTGGGCCCGGCTGCTATCCTGATGCAGACATGGCTCTATGCACGACTCGACGTGCCGAGGCAAAAGCAGCCGGTCCAGCTGGAAGCTGGCCGCCGGAGGCCCGTTCACCGGGAGGCTGGTTACTTTCGCCCGACGGGCCTCCGGCGGCCAGCTTCCAGCTGGACCGGCTGTCTTGGCGCAGCTAAGCGACGCTGATGAGATGCATGGAGCAGGGAGGATCACAACGAGGCTTTCCTCATGCCTTCTCAGCAAGTGACGTGCGGAGAAAAGCCTCGGCCTCGCGTAGGCCGTCCTCGACAACGCGAGGCGACTGTTACGTAGCCGATGCGGACGAAGCCACGGAACTCGGATCCGAAGCACAGGTCGCCCGGCACGAACATGACGCCCGTGGCGGCGAACAGCGACCGGCAGAACTCGGCCGCGTCGACCGGCTCACCACGTTGAGAGACTCGGACAAAGGCGGTGGTGCCGGCGACCGGCTTGACCCAGCTCAGCAGCGTGCTGTTGCGCTGGACGAACGACTCGACCAGTGCTAGGGTCTCGCGGGCCAGGCGCATGTTGCGCCCGAGGAGCGCGTGGACGGTCGTCTGGCTCAGCGCAAAGCGTGCAATGGCTTGGTCCGTCAGGCTGACGCTGATGGTCGTATACTGCCGCTGCTCTTCGAGCTGCTCGATCAGCTGCCGGCTGCGCGACGCCACCCACCCGACCCGCAGCCCGGCCAGCGAGTACGCCTTGGAGAGCGAGCCGTCACCAGCACGCGCTCGTAACCTAGCGACAGCACCGACGGCGGGAAGTCTTCGTCCATCGGCCCGATCCCGTGGAACAACGGCCGGTACACCTCGTCCGCGAGCACTGTCACGCCGTGCCGCCGCGCGAGCTCAACGATCTGGACGAGCCGCGACTTGCCCAGCACTGCCCCCGTCGGGTTCTGCGGGTTGCTTCCAAGGTTTGTTAGTCTTTCTGGGCTTCTTCCCACACGACGACTGACTTGATGATGATCAGACGCGTGTTCGGCCTGACGAGCCTTCGAGCTCATTGACGTCGGGCTGCCAATGTGCCTCAAAGGAGGCCTTCCACAGCGTCACCTCGGCGCCGAGCGTCTCCGGCACCGAGTACAGCTGCTGGTACTGCTCCCAGCGTCAGTCTCCCCAGTCTTTAATCTCTACGACGGGACCAAAAGGTCGGGTAGTGGCAGATGACATGGTCGCCGGGGCCGACGAGCGTGCTCAGCACAAGGTAGTTGGCCGCGATCGCGCCGGGCGTGATCAGGATGTTCTCGTGGTCCAGCCGCTCCGCGGCGCGCCGAGTACAGCGTGGCAAGGTTCTGCCGCAGCCCGTCGTCACCGCGGATCGGTCCGTACGTCTGCTTGCGCGACACGTCTAGCAGCGACAGCGGGTCCGGCTTGTCCTCGGACAGCTCGATGAGCTCCTGCACCGACACGCTCTGGCAGCACGTCTGTCACGGCTGTCAGTCTCTTCAAGCTGCCTTTCTCGCCACCGGTCAGGCGTGACGAACCTCTGCGATGTTGTACTTGGCCTGCACTTCATACTCGTCCATCCACTGGAGGTTTCTCAGCCCTTCTCCGGGCGTCGTTGGATGCGACACTAACCTTCTCGACTTCAAAGGTATAATCTTCATCTTGCACTCTTTGCCGCCTCGCCGCGTTGATCATACAGCACACTCAAGACGCGGGGCTGTGTGTATCTCGTTGCGGGCGCGTCGTTCGTCCACCTTGCGCTCTGCAGATCAGCCACCGCTCTTGCACGCTACTAGCCGCTCTGCTGCTGCGAGCGGTGTCGCGCACGCTGAGTCATCACCGCCGCGCACCGTTGCAATGTTTGCGCGCCGCTGAAATCGACCGCAGCTGGATTCAATCTGGATCTGGTCCTTGGACCGAGTGAGACGAAATGCCGGACAATGCCCGGGTAGACCGTTCAGAGACGGCGTCGCTGCTCCCTGGCGCTGGTAACCGCGGCACTGGATATGGCGCACTCAATGGCGCCGCACAAACGACTCTTGCCAGCAACCAGCAGGACGATCGCCGTGCTTCGACAGACAGCGATCCCGGCTGGCACGATCACGAGGGCGGAAGCTTCAATGGCGAGCATGGTGGCGAGCATGGTGGCGAGCATGTGGTGAGCATGGAGGCGAACGGAACGAAATCACGAGACAGCGCAGCCTGGAGACCGGACGACAAAGTACCAGGGCATGCCGGAGATGCGCGCCCGGATGCACTACATCTTCCCGGCCATGGCGATCGGCGTCTTCATGTCGGCCGCGGACCAGACCATCATCGCCAGCTCCTACAACCGCATCGGCAACGACCTGAACGCGCTGAACAAGACCAGCTGGGTCGCCGCTGCTTATTTCCTCACCCTGACCAGCTTTCAGCCGCTGTACGGGAAGCTGTCCGACATCTTCTCGCGCAGAGCTGCCTGTTGATCGGGTACACCATCTTCGGCGTCGGTTGCTTGCTTTGTGGGCTGGCGCGGACGATCGAGGAGCTGATCGCGGCCCGCGCGTTCGCCGGCGTCGGCGGCGGAGGCATGACCGTCTGCGTCTCGATCCTACTGAGCGACATCATCCCGCTGAAAGAGCGCGGCCAGTGGCAGGGCTACATTAACATTGTCTACGCGACCGGCGCCGGGCTGGTGCGCCGCTCGGCGGGCTGCTGGCCGACAAGATCAGCTGGCCTGGGCTTTCCTCTTCCAGTTCCCGCTGTGCGTGCTCGCCTTTATCGCCGTATCTGCGGTGCTGCACATGCCTCCAAAGGAGGCCTCAACTGGCGCGCAAAGCTGAAGCGCGTCGACTTTCTGGGAGCGGCCGCCCTCGTCAGCGCCGTCTTCTGCCTGCTCTTCGGCTTGGACAGGGGCAGCAACATTGGCTGGAAGACGCCCGTCTGCCTGGTTCCCCTCTGTCTATCCCTACCCTTGGCCGTCGCCTTTGTTCTCATCGAGTTCAAGGTCGCGGCCGAACCCTTTGCGCCGGGCCACATCATCCTCGACCGGTCGCTGTTCGCCTGCTACCTGTGCAACTTCTTTCCCTCCTGCGGCTACGTCGCGGCCTACTACTACATTCCCTTCTACTTCCAGGCGGTCGCCGGCCACAGCGCGGGCACGGCGGGCGCGCTGCTGCTGCCCAACGTCTGCGCCGGCGTCTCGGGCTCGCTCTTTGCCGGCTTCTACATGCGCCGCACCGGCAAGCTCTACATGCTGACCGTCTGCGCGTATGCGTCGCTGGTCGTCGGCATGGCCACGATTCTGCTGTGCTCCGGCATCGCCGTCAACTCCGACCTCGGCATCTGCCTCGGCGGCGTCATGGCTGGCTTTGGCAACGGCATCGGCATCACCTCCTCGCTCATCGGCCTGAGTCTGTCCTTTCCTATGCGCATATGAATGGTACAAAAAGCTAACAAAGAGACAGTCTCAAACTGTGCGCGCGATGACCAGGCGATCGTGACGGCGACGGCGTACCTGTTCCGCTCGCTCGGCTCGGCAACAGGCGTCTCGCTGTCGTCTTCGGTCGTCAACCAGACGCTGCGCGAGCTGCTGCAGCGTGCGCTCGCCGGTCAGGGCGCCGACGCCGGCAAGATCGCCTGGCGCGTTCGGCAGAATCTCGACTACCTCAAGACGCTGACCCAGCCCTGCAGCAGGCCGTCCGCTACTGCTACATGCGCGCCATCGAGAGCGCCTTTGCCCTCGAGCTCGTCCCCGTCTGTGGAGCCTTTTTCAGCGCCTGGTTCATCCGTGAGAAGCCGCTCAGCAAGTAGCGCCTCCTCCCGTGACTCTGAATTAGACATGTAGACAAATGACATGATTGATGGATAGGAAGCCCGCACGTCGGATCGTGATCGCGCGTAGCGGTGGGATACCCGTTGCGGCCCGGAGCTGCAGCGCCGCAGCGCCGCACGACCGCCTGGGTGCACGTTCTCGAGCCTTGCGTGACACGAGACCGCTTCTTTCATCTCCCGGACTTTCTTCTCCCTGGAAACGACACTGTTCTCCTGCAGGCGCGCCGCAACTAGAAGCAACGACAACGCGCAGGCTCGGTCGCGATCGGCATACGCGTCGCCTGGACGCACGGAACAACCCCGGCGGAGGAGCTCCACGGCAACCGCGATGCGGTCAGGCTCGAGACGATAGCACGAGGGCGGACAACCTGAAGGCGGACGACCTGACGGCGGACGAACAACATGGCCACGTCGTCGCTGTCGTCATCTGCGTGGCCGCGCCCGCACCCGGCCGTGTACGCGTGCCTGGGCTTCGGCGTCTTCCTGGCCGCGTGCCTCGTCCAGCAGCGCGCAGCACCCGCCGGCCCGCGCCGGTCGGGGCGCCGCTCAGACGCAGCAACGCCACCCGGGCGCGCGCGGGGCGCCTCAGTCCGTGACTCTGGCGCCCACAGCGACAATGACGAGCTGAGCGAGGACGAGCACCGTGACGACAGCGATGACGATCTAGAGGCAGACGCAGAGGTTGTTGTTGAGACGATCGAGGACCCGGATACAGCAGAGGCAAACTACACCGAGGCGTCCGCGCACGACGAGGAAGAAGAACAGCGTCGGCGAGCGGCGGCCGCCGAGACAGGCAAGCTCGGGCAGCTCATCTTTGCCATCACAGAGAACAGAGCCAAATCGAGTGGCGTCGTGCACCGCAACATCACCTGCGACTCGTGCAACAAGGTGCCCATCGTCGGCACCCGATACCGCTGCGCCAACTGCCCGGACTTTGACCTGTGCGAGATGTGCGAGGCCCGCGACGAGCACCTGAAGACGCACGTCTTTTTTCAAGATCAAGGTCCCTGCGCCCTGGGCCGGCAAACAGCCTCTGCCTACCTTCTACCCGGGCCGTCCGTGGGAGATGCCCGACCAGCTGGCTGTCGGGGTGCGGCGCGAGCTCGCGGACAGCCTGCACATGGACACGGACCACGTCGAGGGGTTGTATCAGCAGTTTGCCTGCCTGGCGACGCGCCACTGGCCAGATGACCCGCGCGGCCTCCATCGCGCCATCGACGACCACACCTTCCGCAAGTGCTTCGTGCCGCACACAAAGAGCCGGGTGTCGCCGCCGCCGAGCCTGTGGCATTACCGCTGGTTTAGTTTCTTCGACACTGACAGGAACGGCCTCATCGGCTTTGACGAGTTCATCGTCGGCATCAGCCGCACGCTCAGCAAGGACAGAGACGAGCTGAAGCGGCGTGTTTTTGGGTTGTTCGACCTCGACGACGACGGCTGGATCTCGAGGCGCGATGTCCAGACGGTCGCCCGGTCGTACAATGAACTCAACAAGGACATCATCCTTGATCAGTTCCGCATGATTGGCGAGGCGGACCAGCCGGAGAACATCATCGACCACACGTCCGCGCTCGACCACATCAACAGCGGGCGCCCCATCGCGTCGTACTTTGGCTCCGCCTACCCGCACCCACTTTTGGCACAACAGCCACGCGACATTTGGCAAGCAGGCGCCGGTGGATCCCAACGGCGACGTCCAAGCGATCAGAGGTGTCACCGTCGCAGAGCGCGACGCCATCGACCTGGACAGCTCATCGGCGGCAACTGGACTTCACCCCGGCAGAGTTCGACACCGAGGTCTCGCGCATGGTTCGCGGGCTGCGCTTGCGGTATCTCAGCGCGGACGACATCAAGTTCGAGACGGGCGACACGCTGCAGCCGTGGTCATGGCAAGAGCAGACGGAGGGCGGGCCCGTCCTGTGGCTTGAGCTGCTTTCGTTCAGGGACGAGGCCGAACCGACCAAGAGCCGCAAGATCTACGTTCCCGTCGGGCGCGCCATGTCGGAGCAGGTCCGCACCATGGCCTCGGGCCAGCGCAACGTCGACAGCATCCTCGGCGAGCGCGACCTGCGCGATTCTTTACGCGAGGAAGCGCGCCGCGTGGCTGCAAAGAAGATCCACGCCGCGCGCCTCGCGCAAAAGGAAGCCCGCCTGCGCGAGCGCGAGCTGTATCAGGACTTTTACCTCGACCGGCCCACCAATCCGCAGGACGTCATGCGACCCGTCGGCGGCACAGACGCCTTTCACGTCATCTCGCAGGTCGCCGAGCAGGCCTTGAACGAGATGCTCGACTCTATCTTCCGCGCCGAGGAGCAGACTGCGCTCGAGCTGCGGCGAACAAAGCGCTACGCCAGCAGTGGAGCCACGAGATTTCCGTGCTGCTCGCTGCGCGTTCCCAGCGCGCTGTCGAGTCGCTGATCGATCTCGGTGCCGATGATGCAGACCACCCAGACGAGCGGCAGCAGCTAAAGGCCGCGCGCGAGGCCGACGGCAAGCCCTCACTCGAGGAGATGTTTGCTAGCTGGCAGCGCGGCGCGGACGGCGACGCGACTGTCACGCTGCAGAGCATCGTCTCCTTGTGCCAGCAGATTGTCGCGCGCGACGAGGCCCCCGCAGCCGCGGCCGCGCCCAAGCCGCGCCTGCGCAGCGACAGCCTGCTCGGCGAGCTCGACGGGCTGGTGACCAGCGACGACCAGCCGGTGCAGTTTGTGCGCTCGCGCGCTGCGTCTTCTGCTGTTCCCGTCGCATCTCCAGCTGCCGGCGGGCCAGAGGAGGACGTACCTCTAGACGAGTCTGACGCGGTGGCCGTCTCACATCAGAACGGGTCAGCAGACAAGGCGAGGGCTTGAGCGAGCCGAACACAGAAGACGGACCGCTGGACGAAGAGCGGCTGCGCTGGTTCGAGGGCGAGTACCTGCGCGAGATGGCGCAGCTGGTCGACTTTGAGGAGATGGAGCGCGAGCGCGGCCGCCGCGGGCAGCCGCCCGGCGGGATCGACTTTCGCGAGTTCGACGAGGCCGTCTCGGACGAGGGCCGCGCCGACGGCGACGTCGCCCGCGCCTACGAGTGGATCGTCTCCTGGTTCGACTATGTCCAGTTCTGATCCCCGAGGTCTGACCTGATCGGATCCCAAGCTCACGACGCTCACACGCACTGCATCCTGTACACTTTTACCGATTGTCATTCCTGCATCGGGCATCACAACTTGCACAACATAGCAGTATGGAGCCTGTCTACCCTCTGGCCTGTTGCAGAATGACGCCGCGCAATGACAATGCGTAGATCGTACAGGAGCGCTCACTTGCTCCACTCGTGCCGCCCGACGTAGCGCGGCGGCAGATCGAGGTCCCACGCTGGCCGCTCGACGAGGGCGACCTCTAGCGGCGCCGTGTGAGCACAATTGACGCCGTTCGCCGTGCCGTTTGCGTGGCGCTCGTCCCGGTGCAGGCCAGATGAGAGAGGGACGACGGCGAGGATGGGCTGGTAGCGGTACGTGATGAAGAAGCCCTGCGCGGACCTGGCGGGCGGCTGCTTCGCGCGGGCGGCCTTGTCGCCGTCTGCAGGCGCGTCGACGTCGGCACCGCCGTTGCGCTGGCGCAGCTGCAGCTGGACCTCGGCCTGCTCGGCGGACGCGTCTGCAGCGTCACCAGCCTCGAGAGCGGCGCGCTCGCGGGCGCTCAGCGCGCGCGCCAGCTTGTCGGCGCGCAGCTCGGCATCCTGCTCGGCGTCGGCGTCCCCGTCGATAATAGCTCGCACCCCGGCGCCGGTCAGCACGCGCGTCTTCATGCGGCCGTCGTCGAGCGCCTTGCCGCCGGTGGCGTTGCGCGGCGGGCGCTCGGCGCCGCGCAGCGCCGCGCGGGCAGGTCGTGCGCCAGGTCGAACATGGCCAGCCAGCTGGCGCCGTACAGCCACGCGCGGCCGCTCGACGAGGCTGCGTCCCACACGCACCCGATCGCGCGCGCTTCTTGCTTCTGGAAGTCTCGCGGCAGCAGCGCGGACGGGTTGCGCCGTGACCAGTCGTGCAGCCGGCCCGTGCGCACGCTGACGAGGGACAGCTCGTGTGTCGCGGTGAGCACGAGCAGTGCGTCAGTGAGGTGCGCGTCGCGAGACTCGCAAAAGGATAATATGATGACGCTCGCGCGGCTGCCGCGGGATCGATGCTGCCATCGGGTTCGTCTGCCAGTGCTGCCCGTAGAAGACTGTCTCGAGAGGTGCATCTTCTTCTTCTTCGTCGTCGCTGGATTGGTCACTTCTTTCCTCGTTGGCGGGTTGTGATGGATAAGAAGTGCTCATGAGAGCAAACGCGGCGGCAGAGAGATCCTCGTCGCCGTTGAGGACCCAGGTATCGACGTAACCGGCAAGATCCGAGACTGCTGCCAGGCGCGAGTCTGCTGAAAATGCAATGCGCTGATGCTGCGGTCATAGGCAAAAGAGACATCGGGTTGTTCTGAGGCCTTGCGATGAACGCGCTGCAGCAAGGCCGTCCGGTCGGCAAGCACAGCGCCGGTGAATGTCTCTCCTCGAGGGAGCAGTCGAGCCATGTTGACCTCGTTCTTTGGTGAGACAAACAAAAACCAGCGGGTGTCTGGCGAGAAGGAGACGACCTTGGCGCCGCTGGAGGCAACCCCATCAGGCAGTGCGAGCTTGTTGACCCGCAGCTTCTCGCCAACATCTGGCTCGACGTCGAGGGAGAGCTCGAACAGCTTAACGTCGGCGAGCGTGGCGACAGCCAGCAGCCGGCCGTCGGAGGAGAGCGTTGCAGAGGTGATGTGCTCCTCCGTCTTGAGTGCAAGTCTGGCCAGTGTGCGATACTGCGCTTCTGAGGGATCTTCCTCGAGGTAGGCGTCGGCCTCTGGTGTTCGTGGCTTGACGCGCCACACGGCGAGCTCATTGTCAAGCCAAGAGACAACAAGCCGGCCGGCGCTCGTGACGGGGCTCTGCTGCGATGTCGGCGGCAGCTTGCGGTGGTACTCGGTGTTGAAGTGCTTCAAGGGTGACAGTAGCAGCTGCGTGTCCTTGCCGCCAGAGACAACGACGCTCAGAGGCCCACTCTCGAGGCTGGCCATGGCCTTGACATCGTGCTGGTGGAAGCGCCGGTGGGCCGTCTTTGCCCATCTCTTATCAAGCCCAGAGCCAGCTGTCTCGAGAGTGTACATGACCGTTCTGCGGTCCATGCCGCCGCTGATGACCGTCCTGCCGTCGCTGCTCGAGGACAGGCACAGCGCGTCTGCCTCGTGGCCGGCGATGTGCTGGAGCCGGGTGTAGGTGGTGCCCGCTCCAGAATGTGACCGTCCCGCTCGAGTCTGCCGTAACGATTGTTCCGTCTCTCAGACACTCAATGGCCCAGACCAGAGTAGAGGGCGTATTCTTCATCTTCGGGCCGGCCACGCTCATTGTCCGTACGAGCTGGCCCGTCTTGAGCTTGTATACCCGGATCTGGCCGTCGGCAAAGCCGGCCACGACCGTTTCCGCATCCTGCCAGGCGATGCTGAGGACGCGCACCTTTTTCCTGTTGAGCGACTCAAGAAGCGCTGTGTGAAAAGCCCGCCATCCTCAGTTGACAGGACGGCAATGCTGCCATCGCCGCAGCCGGCGACGATGATCTGCGCCTTGGGCGCGTCCGAGTCCCGCTTGCGCTTGTACGTTGAGGACTTTGTCGGCGGCTGTGCGGCAATGCACCAGACGTCAGGGACGACCGCCTGCTGCTTGGGTTGGCATGTCGCCAGGTCCCACTCGACGACGGCGTCGCTGTAGCCGATGCTGAACAAGCGCTGCGTTTCTGTCGTGCCGTCCTCGTAGAGATCGCGCGTCCAGACCAGGCCCTCGATGCTTCGACCTCTTCCCCCCCAAAGCGTCGTCTCGTGGGTCCAGTCGCCGCCGCTGGGGTGCCAGAGCTCGATATTGCCGTTGGATCGACCGACGGCGAGCCGCACCGACTGCGAACCCCCGCTCGTGCGCGAAAATGCGAGTGCGTTTATCGCCGGCGGCGTGTACGGCACGAAGCGGCAGCGATGGATGTCCATCTCGTTCCCGTGGCTGTCAAGGATCGGCCCGTGCCATGAAGCGCGAGCAGAAAAAAAAAGTCTCGAGGTTTTTTTTTCGCAGAGGCCGACTACATACACTACTCTACTCGATCGGGCGACGCGAGACGATCCATCTTGACTTCTTTTCTCTCTCTCCTTCGCTCGACTTCTCGGAGTGAGATGCGAGAACGTATCGAGCATGAGTCGCTCTCGTGCCCGGTGACGGCTTTGGCAGAGGCCGGAGACTGGATCTTTATCGGCCAAGGACCGTACCTGCTGCGGTTCAATGCAGCTAGCCACCGTCGTGAGGCAGCATGCAGGATCTTTGACTCGCAGGCGATCCACGGTGTCTGCGTGCTGCAGGCTCGTGAACCATGCATTCTCTTGGTCTGGGGGTGGCCGGCGGCTACGCAGTCTTGTTGTTGACCTGCAGAATGAAGCGCCGTCCCTCGGCGAGGAGCAGCAGACCGAGGACTGGATCCTGGACCTGGCTGTGAATCAGCTCCAGGATCAGCATCAGGATGCTCATCAGTGCCAGGCCGCACTCGTGACCGCGCACAATGCGCTCCTTTTGGTGAGCGTCAACATGGACGGCCGGATGCCGACGATAAGCATTACCAGCGTGACGAGCGCGACGCGGTCGCTGTTGTACGCTGCGCGGGTGGCCTGGCGGACAGCTCGCAAAGTCGTTGTCGCGGCCGGGACCGCGTTCGGAGAGATCCTCCTCTGGACGGCAGAGTTGGACGGCTCGTCCAGCGCAGAACACGTCCGGACGCACTACGCGTTTGGTGCGCACGACGGGTCCATCTTCGGGATCGACTTGTCGTTCTCAAGATGTGAGACCGTCTTGGTAGCCACCTGCAGCGACGACCGGACGATCCGCATTTGGGACGCGCCCAGCTTGGTCAACGAAGACGCGCATGCTGGGGAGACTTCTGCCTTTTCTGACATTCCGCTGCCGCAGTCGATCTGGGGCCAGACGGAGCGCAGCAGACAGCTAGCGCCACTTGCATCTCTCAGACCTGGCGCACTCGTCGCGCATATGGAAGGTCACCTTTTACGCGGCCGGACCCTCGAGCAGCTGGCTGTTTTCTTTCGGAGAGGACGCAACCTGCGAGATCCGCGAGCTGATGCCGGACAAACAGCCGGCTCGGTTGGCGCAGTCGTATTCACTGCATGCCGGCAAGAACATCTGGTCCTCTTCCGTGGCCGCGCGAGGTGATCCTGCGAGGCCCACGGTGCTCACGGGAGGCGCGGATGGCGCTGTTAAACAACTCCGGGTCGACCTGCAATCATCCGGTCCTTCCGTCTGGGCGTGGAAAGAGATTCGCTCTCGGTTGCCGGATCTGTGCGAGGTTGACAGCGTCAAGACGTACTGCTTCGTGGATGAGTCGACGTTGGTCCTGACCACTCGACTGGGCTTTGTTCTTCGACACCGGCCGGCGCACGGCAGCTGGTCGATAGAGGGCCACTCGGAGAAGCTGGCGGCTTACTCGACCGCAGCCGGCGCCGGAGACGGCAACGTCGCTCTCCTCGGCTCCGCTTCAGGCGCTGTCTTTGCCGTGCACGAGGGCCTCCACGAGCTGATTTCCCTGCCCGGCAAAGTCAATGACCTGCGCGTGTCGCCCTCGAGCACCGCAAAGCTCGTCAACTGCTTGCCACTGCTGTCAGCCGATCGCAGACGGCGTTTGCTCTCGACGTACGCACCACTCCCACTGTAGGTGTCGTCAAGAGCCAGGAACTCGGCCTCCCACCTGGCTTCCTCGTGACGGCCTATCAACAGCACAGCCGTGTCGTGCTACTTGGTTCCAGAGACGGCCGGCTGGTGAGATACTCCTGTCCGTCAGAGACATCCGACCGCCCTGTCGAGCCGGCGCAGGCGGTTAAGATCCACAGCGGAGCCATCACCGCTATTGAGGCCACTGAACTAGAGGATGGCCTTCTTGGCGCGCTCTCGACCAGCCGCGACGGCACCGTGGCAGTCCACAGGCTGAGTCCTCAGGGCGCCGAATGCTTACACCGCCTGCGCGTTCCTTTCGGTGCGCACGTCGAGGGCTGCTCCGTTTCGCCACTGGGTAAAGTGCTCGTTCACGGCTTCCGCGGCACAAGCTTTGCCGTCCACGATATCGCAGAGGACACGGAGCTGATGCGGGTCGACTGCGGTGGCGCACACCGCGAATGGACCTTTACGCCCAACGGGAAGGGCTGCGGGTCGTTTGCGTGGACGCGTGCGTCGGCATTCTGCGTGTCGCGGATTGCCGAGCCAGCCGTCGAGACAATCCAAGCGGGTCGCCATGGGCGCGAGATCAAGTCGATCGCACTGCACAGCACCGGCAGCGGCAAAGACGACATGCTTGTTGCCACGGGCGCGGAAGACACGGACATTCGCCTGCACTCGATCAGCAGCAACGACGTTGCCGTCTTGAGAAAAGCACGTCACGGCGTGCAGCACCTCGGATGGTCGCGCGACGGTCGGTTTTTGTTCAGCTGCGGCGGCTACGAAGAGCTCTTCATCTGGCAGGTGTCACCAGCGCCTTGGGTCGGCATCGGCGTCGTCTGCAAGGCCATCATGCCTCCTGCGAGCCCTCTCGCCGACCTGCGCATTACGTCCTGCGATGTCCTTGACGTCGATGGCGTCAGTTCTGATGGCAAATGTCAGGCGGACTGCTTCAGGGTAGCAGTTGCGTTTTCCGACTCTACCATACGGGTGCGTCCGAGTTCTTGTGAGCGACATTTAGAGACTGACAACAGACTAGGTGTACGATGTAAAGGTGCAGACGGCCGAATGGAAGCTCGCGGCAGATTTGCGCTACACGAGCGCATGTCTCACCCAGAATAGTCTTCTTGTCGAGGGAATACACGGCGGACCCGGCAGATCAGGTACTGCTGACAGCATCCACCGACGGGTCCATCTGCCTGTGGCGGGCACTGAAACCGGTCCTCCGCCACCAGGTCCATCAAAACTCGATCAAAGCCCTGAAGCACGTGCGCCTCTCTCCGGGTCTAACGGGGGAGAGTACCTGGTGCTGACGGGTGGCGACGACAATGCGGTGGCTGCTACCAGGGTGCGCGTCGCAGGAGACGCCGCCACGGCTGAAACGGCGGTACAGAAACAAGGGCACGCGGCGTCTGCGACCGGGTTGGCCTTGATTTCGAGCTCGGCCGCAGAGGACGGATGCACTCTGACGCGGTTCGCGAGCGTGGGCAACGACCAGGCCTTGAAACTCTGGAGGGCGCGGGTCGGAGCGACAACAACGGCCGGGACGACGGCCGAGACGACGATCGAGACGATGATCGAATGCAGAGGGACGGCGTCGACGGCGGTCGCTGACACGGCAGGGCTGGCTGTGCAGACGCATGATCGCGGATGTCGCCTCTTGGTGTGCGGTGTGGGCGTGGAGGTCAAGGTGCTGCCGCGCGCGAGTACTGGGAGAGAGCCGGGAGAGGCTTGACCGGCCCGCTTCCGCGTGCTCTCTCCTTGTCGTCGCTGTGCCGGAGGCGTGCTAGACCGAAAAACGCAGGTCAACGGGCGGCCTGCCTATTGTGCCTTCTGACGCCTCGTTGCGGTCCCTGGCCCAGCCTCGCGCTCGCGCGTTGCCGCCCGCATCGCCGCCCGCGTCGCCGCCCGCGTCGCCGCCCGCGTCGCCGCCTGCGTCACCACCGATCTGGAGACATCAATT
>JAMXBC010000447.1:0-22026 GCA_024138005.1 Lumnitzera racemosa | reverse complement strand
GGTAATTTTTTAAATTTTGAAAACAAATGTCTTATCTATTTATTAATTTATTTATTTTGAAATTTTATGAAGATATTTTTTCCAAGTGTTGAAATTCTTGGAATTAAATGTTAAAGTGGTTAAACACTTTCATCTCATCTGCGCTGTGCTTCCACCTAAGCTATTGAACTTGCTGAATATTCATCATCTCTGTCGAATGTGCCACACGTTCCTGCTCTTGCCTTTATGTTTTTATCCAATCTTCAATGCATAGTGGGACTTCAATGGTTATGCCAATGGAGACACTCTCCAATCATTTAAAACTGATCTAACCATACTAAAAACTTATTCGATAATAATCATTGAAGCTAGAGCCACAAGGATTGTTGCACCATTCGAAAAAGGACCATAAATGTTCTTACACACTTCTTTCACCAATCAACCATATTAAAGTCTCGATACAAACACTCTCACCAAATTTAAAAGTTATGTTAAGGAAATTATCAAGTTTCTATTGAGGGTCCATCAGCCTTTTCAACCTTTGCGATAGCAAATGATCCATAATAGGTAAACCTTTAATGCTGCTAATCTATGAGGTAATAAGGAGTGATGGACTTGTCAGAACTTGACCACCATAAAAGAATGGAAAATGTTGAAATAACTCATGCAATACCTGGTTTGTCCATAGAAGAATATATTCCTAAAAATTGAATCTTGTGTTAGGGAAAAATTTATCGACATACTTGTCAAGCCTGATTTTTTTATTTCTTTTATTTAAAAATTGATTTCTCATTTCCTGATTAATATTAAACCTAACCCATTTAATATTAATCCTCGACTAAAGAAATTGAGAAATTTCGATTTTTTTTTAAATAATTTTTGGAGTCACCACCGACGAAATTGGACAAAGAAAAAGAAACCATAACCAATTGGGTGGATTGATTACGATTTGGCTACCGGTCTTTGATTTCAATTTTAAATGAAGAACGGAAAGTTTCAAGTTCGGGGGCTAACTATTAAACCTTTAACGGGTACCACTATTTATTTACGAAATTAGGATTATTCTTCTAATTATAATATTTAATAAATAAATAAATAAATAAAATCAAAAGAGAGAAACAAAAAGGGACCTAAGTTTCTACATATTTTATCGTCGCCCGAAGATGCCTACTACGGCTAATCGGGATCAGACGATTATAGTTCTTTCCGAAAACTTTAATGTATTGGTTGATTTTATTTTTAGAAAAAAAAATAATTGGTTGAATTTTCATTTTTATTACTCATTTCATTTTTATTAAAAAAAATTAGAGCCTAATTTTTTTCCTAATTATAAAAAAAAAAACCTAAAAACCTAATTTTTGAAAAGTCCCAAATTAAGATTTTTATTTAAAAACAAACTAAGTGATAATTTTTTTTTATTTTTAAGAAAAACTGTAAAGATTTTATGAAATATGCAATGTTCTACATAATGAATATTTTATATAGAAAAATGCTTAAAACATAAAAGAAAAAGAGAGAACATTTCTAATTATAGAAAAGATGTCCTAAACCATAGAAAAGATATCTAAACTATGGAAAAAGATGTTTAAACCATAGAATAAAAAAAATTAAATTATAGAAAAGACATCTGAATCATGGAAAGAAACCTAAACAATAGAAAAAATACATAAACTATAAAAAAGAAGCCTAAATTATGGAAAAAATGTCTAACCATAGACAAGATGTCTAAACATAGAAAAGATGTCTAACCATAGAAAAAATGCTTAAATTATAGAAAAGAAATTTAAACTATAGAAAAAAATCTAAATTATACAAAAGATGTCTGAATCATAGAAAAGAATTTAAACTATGAAAAAAATGTTTAAACCATAGAAAAAAAATCTAAATTATAGAAAAGATGTCTGAATCATAAAAAGATGTCTAAACTATAGAAAATATATTCAAACCATAGAAAAGAAACCTAAACAATGGAAAAGACATCTAGACTATGAAAAAGACATCTAAACTATCGATAAACAAGCCAAAATTATGGAAAAAAATATTTCGCCGTAAAAAATAAGTCAATTTAAGATTTTTTTTTATTTTATGAACATCAAAATGATTTTTTTTTATCTAGAAAACCCTAACATAGTAATGCAATTTTTCTAAATTATACAATATGCAAAGAACAAGATTTTGTAAAATATGAGATTTTATAAAAATATCATTTTAAAAATATGAAATCTAAAAAGAAAATAATAAAAAATAAATAAACTAAAACTTAACTTAACATATGTTCACTAGATATCTAATGCTAAAAACTAATTGCTAGCAATTAAAGACGTGATAAAAGCATAAAAAAAAATTAGTACAAGTCTTAAAAATAACTATGCATATACTAAGTGAGATAAAAATAAATAAATAAGACAACCTATAGACAATAATTAAAAATCACTATTATGTACCCGTAAGGCAAAGCAGCGCACATTTTAGAATTAGTCTAAGAAGTGGGTTCGAACATGTTTTTAACAATATGTAATTGTTCTTTCTGACTCGCACCATGCAACCCTTATTTATAAAACTTGAAAACAAATTTTTTGAATCGAATCGAATCTAAATTAATAAAGATCCAAATAGATTTGAATCTTATAAATCTTGATTTTATTAGATTTAATGTCATTGTATCAGATTTGCTTCTTCTTTTCTTATAACTATTTAGTCAGATTCCATTTAAATTAATTTTTTTCCAAATTTTTTTATTTTTTAGTTTTTTTTCAACAATTTTCTTCTTTTTTTTGTCTTTTTTTATCATTTTTCAAATTTTTTTATTATTTTCTAAATCAGACCTTTTTGTAAATAAAAACTAAGACTATAGAGGCAAAAATTAGGTATCCACAATACTCATAGTAATAATTAAGATAATTAGACGGATCATTAATTTTAGTGCAACGGTTTAATACAATAGCAAGGAGATAATCATTAGGTTGTCTCTGTAATAGCTAACTATTTATACACATATCATAGAATCTTTTTTTATTGGATCGTACATGCATCTACTAGGGTTTAGTATGTTTACTACTTCTTTAACAAATAAATGACATAGGTTTATGGTCAGGTGTTAAAGTTTTGATACATAAAATTCAAGGCAATTAGGTAAGTATTTTATCTAACCCAAATTTTATGACAAAACTAGAATATTAGTGAAGTTATCTTATGAGTTTGGATTTAGGAAATAAAATAATTAAATATTATAATATTAAATTTATGTATATTGCTCGTTATTTATTAAAAATGCATAACAGTTAACGAATTAATAAAGATAAATTATTACACACTAAAAATCATAAAATAACTTAAATAACCATTTAGAAATATTTATTTGTACCGTTTATGTATTTATGTGTAGATAAAAATACATAAATATATTTAAATTATGTAGAATATGCTAAAATTAATACTAATTAATTGAGGAAAATTCATAAAAAATTAAGAAAATTATGGAAAATGAAGAAAGGTCCAAATCTTGGTCATAGCACGCTAGGAATGAAAAAAAGAAAATATCCAATTAAATTAAGATAAATAAAAAGCAAAAAAGATAGAGGATAATGGACAATTGTCACAAAAAGAATTAAAGAAAAACCTAACCAACACTATAAATTCAGACCCTCCCTTTTGAGTTATTTTGACGAGTTAGAAGTAAAAAAAAATAAAAATTAGGAGAGGTCAAAAAGAGAGGAGAGAGAATTTTTAGGAAAATTAACAAATTATATTACAATTAAGTCTTATAAGGAGAATATACAACCAATGACCACTTTGAAGTGGATGGCTATCACCACTAGATGGTGGAGACAGGCCCCAAATAGACCAACATGGCATGATAGTCAGAGCCGCAATTGCTGGTGAGTTTCAATTTCTCTTGCAATTTTGTTTTATTTATTAAAAATATCAAATAAAAATGAAAAATTATTAAATTTGTTATTTTGAGTATTTTAGTATGTTAGATTTAGGAAAAAATATCAATTTGATAAATTTAGGTCTCATGATATATTGTCCTTAAAAAATCACTAAATTTGAGCTAGTTTTTAATTTTGACTTAAACGCCTTTAAATGATGTAGTTTTGACCTAAATTTTTATTTAAACTATTTAGATATATACGATAAGCTATGAAAATAATTTTTAAAAATTTATTTTAAAAGATTTTACTTAATTTTTAGACACTAAAATCTTGTTGGAAATTCTGATTTAGTACGTAATTAGATATCGTGGATGTTGGTTGTTGATGTAGGATGGTATTTGTGGGGGTTTGAGGTGTTAGTTGTATTATTATGTATAATATGTAATAAATATGTGTAAATAATTAATAGATAAAGGGTATTTTTTTAAGTTAATTTGGTGTATTTATGGTAATTAGGTATAAATTTTGATTTAGGATAAAATTAAATATTTTGATATGTTTTTGGGTGATGAAAAATGATATACGTAGTGTTAGATAAGTTTTTTAAAGTATAATTAGGTAATAATATATAATATGTGTGTTATAGGATTGAAATGGATAGGAAATATTATATAAAAATTGATTAATAATAATAAAAATTAATTTAATAATAATAATTAATAATAATAAAAATTTAATAAAAATAAATCTAATATGGAATATGTATTCAGATAATTATAGGGAAAAATATAAATTATTTTTACATCGAGAGCAAATTCGTTTAAATGAGAAATAGTGTCCCGTATCAACCGAAATATTGGTAAAAGCTAAAATGAAAATTTAAGATATTTAATTACATTGAGATAAATTTCACATATTGGTTCAAAAAGAATTCATATAGTTTATAAATAAAATAATAACTAGAAGTTAAAAATATAATCCAATTCCAAAACTGATTTAGAAATTGAATCAGAAATTGTTTAAGAACTAGCTTGATTATAGATAATAAAACTTGAACAAATGAGTAGACTTATGTTTTAACTAAAATAATGATATAAAACTTATGTACACACACGCTACACACATTTAAAAGTGATTATGTTAAAAATAGGGAACAACCCTCGGATCAAAATTTGATTTAGAAGCAGAACCCAAAAATTAGGGATAATAGAAGTATTTTAAGAGAGTAAGTCAAAAACCCAAAACCAAGGTTTTAATCACCAAATAAATCGTAAGAAAAAGGTTTTAAAAGATTTTTTAAAAGACTTATAAATAAAGGGTAATCAAAGGTAAACTAGAATTGATTCGGAGGTTGAATCAAAATTGGAACAAGAAGTAAATTCAGAACTTGGTTAAATAAGGGGAAATAAATCCCAAGACACCCAGACCCAAATGACAAAACTAATAATCTAAATTATAAAATTAAAATCTATCTATGGTAGTTATATAAAAACTAAAACAATATTCTATTATAGGGATTTTCTGCGATGGTTTTTTACAAGTCATACCTTGAATGAGTAAGTAGGAAGTCCAAGTAATTTTGAGATTAATACGTTACTATATTTGGAAGTATTGTTTTATAGTACTTAGAAACTTATGATTATACCTAATTGTATTTGTTAGATTGCTTAATTTTGTGCATGTTATGTGTGTGTCTTTTTATGTTTGATTGTCTGATTATTGTTTGATGCCTAGATTGTAATCGTTTGTTTTACATTTAAAAAGGTTGAACACCTTAAATTTGGGTTATATGACTTATAATTTTAAATCAAACTTGTACAATAACTTATTAAGGGAAACGTTTAAGGTTTTTTACTAAATATCAACCTATTTTAAAGGGTAGCGTTAGATAACATAATTAGTCCCCTCTTTATCTTTAGTCAAATTAAATAACAAGAGAGGAGGTCGCGATAAGGATGAAGGCAATGGTTCGAAGGTAATTATGAGAGGAGCGGTATCTCTATTGCACAAACTTAGGGTTGATCGTGAGCTGTTGATATTTGTGTTAAAAATCCTCAGCTCAGATTAGAGCGAGTATAATTTCTCTAATATCAAACGAACCGGATAATATCGTAAAATGATGTTGTAGAAACCTAATTTTTGCCCTTCATAGTTTTAGTTTTTTATTTTTTATTTTTTTTAAATTTTTTTTTTACAAAAAGGGTTCTAATTCAAAAATAATAAAATTTTATTAACAAATAATGAAATACCAAAAAATAAGAAAAGGAAAATTATAAAGATTTCGTAGATTTTTAGGAAGTAATTTATATTAGGAATAATTAGTTTAATGTTAATGTTAATTTTAGTTTAGTTAAAAATTTTTTGTTTAGAGATTCAGATAGTTTAAATAAATTTAATGGTAATAAGTGTTAAGAAACAGGTCAACGGCTTAAAGATAAGCAGTGAAATACTAAGTGAATTAATTAGAGGTCACGGGTTCGAGTCTCAGCAGGCAAACAATGTTTTTTATTTTTTATCTTTGCAAAAGATTCATAAATTTAATCAAGTTGTATGAGTATAGTTAATTTTTTATCTTTGCAAAAGATTCATATTTAATCAAGTCGTATGAGTATAGTTAAATCAGATTTGAATGAGATTTGAATATAGTTTATCGGATATATTAGGATTTGATTTGGACTTTATAAAAAAAAAAAAAAAACCACACAAGAGGTTTCGGGAATCAAATTGAAAAAATTTTGCTTCATCGACAAACAAAAGCAGCAGCATCTCCACATCTGCTGCCCCTCCAAATTCTAATCCAACAGCAACCATTACCCCCAGCCCATCCAGGATTCTGATACGACAAACACACGCGATCACCCCACTACCTTTCATACTGCAGCACTTCAGCAGAATACGGTGACGGTACATGACCGAATTATCGTCTACAAATGCGCACGGGCCCAAACAAGCCACACGACTCGCTGTAGCAAGGCCAGCAATTCCATCATGCACAACGTCCACGATTGCATAAACCAACAATCAACTAGAATACAGTATTCGACAACAGCGATCCCAAAACACGATTGCAGCCCCTGATTCAACTGAACAGCCACACTCTTGCAACAGCTCCGTGTGTTTGTAATTCAATGATCCGCAACAGTAGTACATACGGCACACAACTCCATTGACTAGAGTTTCACGTGATCATTATTGTACCCTACAATCCAACACCAACGCGCCCCCGCAACATGATCGCTGTCCAGTAACATATACCCTGCCCCGCCATGATCGCTTCCGCTGTCCATAAGCGCTATGGCATTTACGATCAACAAATAGGATCACTGCACCAGCCGTTGAAAACCACTCTCAATTTCACCCCAAAACTCGCTGCACGCGAAGTATACGGTTTCTTCACTATACTGTAGCTCCACAATCAGGTTCAGTTTCTGTCTAAGTTTTTTATTATTTCTGATTTATTATTATCATTTTATATTATTATTTTGTTAAGACTTTAGTAATACATATGTGTATGTCATTAGTTTTCTTTGTAATATAGATTTGGTATATTATATTGATTTAAGTGATTATTTATTTAATAAGTGGTTAAAATAGATATAAAGACATAGATATATTTGATAAGGGAATGTTAAGATGATTTTTATTACATATTATGTTATTATATTAATTATATTTTATTGTTAACATAATATATAATATATGTATATGATAGTTTAGGAGTTTTGTATTAGTAAGTATATTATATGAAATAAATTTATTTTGATAGATAGTTGTATATATTAGTTTAGGGGTTATTAGGATTGGTCTTTTTTTTTTTAAGATTTGGTTTTATTTAAGGATTTGTTACATAGAAAGTTGTTTTTTCTTTAAGTAAAAATTGATAAAAGACCCTTTTTAAAAATAGGATTGTTAGAGCATTTTTTTTAAAAAACAAAAATACTCTAGAAGTTAAGACCCTTTTAGATTTTTTTGAATAAACTGATTGGTAACAACGAAAATTCTATCGATTTTCAAAAAAAAAAAGAATCAACACATTAAAGTTTTTCAGAAAAAAACTACGATCGTTGATCCCGGCTGACGGGTATGTAGGCACTTTCGGGCGAACGATTAAATATGTAGAAACTTAGGTTCTTTTTTTTTCTTTTGATTTTATTTATTTATTTTTTTAAATATTATAATTAGAAAATAATCCTAATTTCGGTAATAAATGTAGAAACCGTTAAGGGTTTAATAGGTTAGCCCCCGAATTCGGAACCCTCTGGTTCTTTATTAAAATTGAAATCAAGACCGGTAGCTAAATCGAAAACTAATCCACCCAATGGTTACGGTTTCTTTTCTTTTCCCGACATCGGTCGGGTGGGTGGCGACTCTAAAAATTATTTTTAATAAAAAAACCGGAACTTTCAATTTCTTTAGTCGAGGTTTAAATATTAAATGGGTTAAGGTTTAGTATTAATGGGGAAAATGAGAAATCAATTTTTAAAAAAAAAAAGGAAAATGAAAAACTAGACTCGACAGGTTTTTACTTGTTGCGTTACTTTTAAAATAATTTGTTGAAAACCCCTGTTTATACTTTATGTATAGTTTTAAGTCTCCATTCCAACTTACTAGTGATTAGTTGCTCACATCCCTATAGATCTTATTGCAGGTACTAGTTAGGAAGCTAAATTTAAAAACTATTGGAAGCTATAGTATAACTATCCTAAAGCTACCTACTTTACTATTGGATCGAAGGGATTTAAGAAATAAACATCGAGGATCAATCATACTTTCGAATTTTTAGGTCTTGTCTCTAAATCTTTTAGTATCAATTTATGTATTACTTAAATGAAATAAGGGTTAGGTACTGAATCTTATAAAAAATTACTTGAGATATTTAAGTACTAGTATGTATTTTTATATTTTCATAGATGAATAATGTGTTTAATTTGTAAACTGTTTCCTTTAAAGTACGTTAGTCGAGACATCTTGTGTAAATTAAGTCTAAGATAGCGATGTAATGTCAGCTGCTTTTATAATGGTTCGCATGGTGGGACTATTGCAATTCTGCCACTTTTTAAGGCGTGACAGTACAATCACAAAAAAAATTTAATATGATAATAACCTTTATTCATCTTTGAAGTTGAATATACGAAGAAGCACCCAAAGTAGAGAGTTTAATGAAAACAAGAAGTTTAGCAAATCAAGATAATATTAACTGGATATGACATACCAATCAATCCTACCAATCTATAATTCACTGATAACTTACCAATTTAAACTATAGGGTCAATCACCGCTACTCTAACTAAAGGGAATAAAAAAAAGTTAAGAAAAAATGAGAACACTATGGTTGCTCGTAAAGGAAATTGTGTTGATCTAATAATGTGATAGATGATGTTTGTATACAACAATTGGGGTTTTTATACTAGCACGTTAGGGTTACAATTTATTATAGAAAAGACAAAAAGGCTAATGTACAAATTGGAATATATGGAATATACTAAAAAGGGTAAAAAAGATTAAGGAATATTATGTACAGATGATAAGGAAATCTTTCTAGAATGTTATGCCAGAAGACATATGTCACATGGTGGTTGGAGTCTACAGTATAATACAATATGGACAATGTGAAGGAAAAGAATTTACAGTTGAGTTGGACCTAATCTGGCTCAGGTTGGAGCTTGGTCCAATTAAGGTTGTTTAGATCCTCTTTAGGATAGGTTTCTTGTAATTCTGCTCGTATTGGAGTTGAATGTAGTTGGTTTAGACTAAAGTTTAAGGTTGTTTTATTCGAACACGGTTTAGGTCTTGGGCAAAGTTTGGCGATTATTACAGCTGCTTTATAAGTCCATCTATATGCTTAGCAATTCGGGAACCTTTGTTTAGCCTGCAGAAAGCTCAGTACTCAAGTCGGTAGAAAGGTGAAAAGGAGGTCAGAGTATGAATCCTTATCTTGGATGGGGCTTCGAGTAAATATTTCTACATGAGTCTTTGGAGTGCTTTAGCTCAATTACGCGCGATCGGTCTGGGGAATTGATTCCTATCTTTACTTGGAGCTTAAAAAGATTTTTCCTCAAATCCAAAGTGGTATTGGGGTCTTGTTCTTTCCCAGGCATCTGTGGGTCTTCTTTTTAGTCAATAGGGAATTAAATAGTATATTAAAGGTGGAAGAAACACCACAATTCTTAGGTAGTTCGATACGAAAAAATGTTGTAGTCGATCTTCTTTGGAACCTTGAGTGGACCCTTGGCTTGTGAAGATGCTTACTCTATCACAGGTGTGGAAATCATCTTGGTTGAGGTGAATCCATTAATAAGTCTCTTAGTTTGATGAAAACAGTTTGACAGCTACGTTACTATTTGTCTTTTCTCTCTAGTTGAACTAAGTGATCTTCTTAGCCACAAAGTGATATAGTTCTTATAATTTTTGGGCTTGATCGACTCCAAATTACTCTCTTCAACAATTGTGAGGATGTCAATCAAATTTTAGGGGAATAGTAGGATTGAGGCTATAGACGACCTCGAAGGGAGTCTTTTAATGGTGTTATGGACGATTCGATTGTATGCGAACTTCACAATTGACAGACATAGATCCCAATCCTTTAAGTTTTTTTCCTATGATAGCTCTAAGTAAAATTACCTAACATCATATTCACTATTTTTGTCTGACCATCAGTTTGAGGGTAACTACTTCAAAAAATAGCTTAAGAATTTGGTACTGGGATTTAAAAACAATAATTTTTGGCACTTATGTAGTTGATAACTTCTCATAAAAACAAACAAGTAATATAAATGCATCATTAGTTCCATGGCACGGAATGAATGAAGTGTGCCCATTTTCCTGAAGCGGTCCATTATAACAAAGATTGAATCCTTCCTTCTAGTATCTAGGGTACTCTAGGACAAAAATTTTTAATGAGTCATCCAAGGTGAGGTCAAAGTAAGTAGGGGCTTTACTCTTTATGTGGCTCTCTCTTTCCTTTCCCTTTTTACAAATTTACAACTACCAACTATTTATGAACATTTTTTAGCCAAATTAGGCCAATAAAATTTTTCTTTCAACAAGTTGCGTTCTTGGTTTCTCCAAAATGATCGAATGATCGAACACTATAAGCTTAGGAACTAACATCATGAGTGGATCAATTCGATATGCATAGCATTTGATCCTTGACATAATAGCCACTAACAGTAAAAAACCATCTTGACATAATAGCCTCTAACAGTAACTCTGTTTCTACACTGCTCTACAATAAGACCAAATGGGGGTCATGAGCATACTGCTCAATGATAAGTGAAATCTTTGTAATTTATTCTATAAGGTGGTTAGTAAGGTTTGTCGCGTAACGGAGCATTGATGACTATGTTGGCGCTTTTTTTTCTTGTATCGAATCACATATGAAAACCTTCCGTAAACTCTAACCACTTAGCTTATTTCTTTAAAAGTTTTTTTTGACTCCTAAGATCCCTTTAACGGTTGTGGTTAATGTAAATTACGAACTCTCATAGTAATTAATAATGTTGCTAGACAGTAAGAGCTTGAAAAAGAGAGTACAACTCTTTCTCATACATAGAATAGTTCAGTGTGGCACACTAAGCTTTTATTATGGTAGGCAACTATTTATTGTTTTTGCATCAAGACGGTACTAATTCTAATGCTTGTCTATCTCATTGCAGTTCAAATAGCTTATCAAAATTTGGAAGGACAGAATGGGGCAGTAGTGAGCTTCTCTTTGATATCGTTGAAGCTCCTTTACTTAGTCATTTCTTTGGGAAATCCATTACTCTTTTTCATCAGCTCGGTCAAAGGGGTTGCAATGGAACTGAAGTTTTTAATAAATGTTTATAGAAAGAATAAAGGCCATGAAAACTTTGAACTTCAATGATATTCCTTAGTGTTGGCACTTTAAGACAGCTTGGACTTTTTCCTCATCATCTCAGATTCCTTCTCCTGATATTACATACCCAAGAAAAGCTATTTCACCTTGACAGAATGTATACTTCTTCAGATTCCCATATAATCTTGGCATGTAAAATATAAAAAAAAAAAACTCAAAGATGTTAAAAAAATGATTGTTCAAGTCGCCCACTATATATCAATATGTTATTGAAGTACATGACACCCATCGTCCAATCAAAGGGTACATAACATGATTCATTAATCAATAAATATGCTAAATACATTTGTAAGTCGGGAATGGCATAATACTTTGTCTTAAAAGTAATCTTCCATCATCACTTGGTTCTTATGCAAATTTGATAATAGCCACTTCATAGGTTTAATCTTTGAAAATATCTTAGCACCATGAAACCTTCCAACATGTCATCGAGCCTCGATATTGGAAATCCGTACTTGTAGTGTTTTATTGATTGCTTAGTTGTTAATGCACATGCACCATTAACCATCTTTTTTTAGGATGAGTAGAGCTGGCACAGCATAAGAATTCATGCTCTTCCTCACCCTAATCTCACTCTACCAGCTTATCCACTTGTCTTTTCAGCTTGGCAACCTACTTAAGGTTTATTCTTAGGTAGGCAACTTAGCAGAGCTGCGCTTAGGTATAGATCAATACAATGTTCTATACCTTAGACTAGGGGTTTGTCCCTTGGGCAGCTCTTTAGGAAACATGTCTGAAAACTCATCTATCAACGTTTGGATCTCATGAGGCACTTCTTCATGGTCTCTTATATCCCGCAATGTTCTATCAATAATAACATAAGCTTTCAACAAATTTTTAGTGGCTTAGAGTCACTTTGGCTCACGTTAAAGCCTTTTCTTACTAGCTCAGGCGAGTGGTTATGAATCTCATTTACTTAGGTCGGTATCATAGGTTGCAACACAATCTTCTTTCCATCCTTAACAAAGACATAGGTGTTCTTGTATCCATCGTGAGAACATGTTGATCGATAACCAAGGTCTTCCAGTTTTGATATGAAAGGTTCCAAGAGGATGGCATCGCACATACTTTGTCCCTGTACACATTCTCAACATTGAATGGCTCGGTTACTTTTTATGTGACATGTAAAGCATGTTATCATGGAGTCGATGCAACTTGTAAGGTCAAGCGTACTTAGAGGTCGGCAACCCTAACCTCTACATAAAGGACTATACAACAAAGTTAGCACAACTTGCTTTTTCTATACGATGGTGCATAGTTGTCCTTTGATGGTACATTTTGTGTGGAAAGGTTCTCTCTTTGGTCCTCTTCAGAGCAGCACTCATCTTAATATTAAAGGTCATCGCCTTTTCTTGGTCGGCATAAACATAGCTCTTTTTTTTCCCCTTTGACTCTAACCTTTTTTAATGCTATCCACTGCATCTCCCCGAAGCACCATAGCACGTTGGTTTGGGCACTCTGCAGTATGTGTCTGAAGCCTAAGCATATCAAGCATTTCACTTCATTGGTCTTCCATTTAGAGGTCTATCCCTTTTCATATATTTCGGGGTCAGCTTAGCCCTATTTTTGGCTTGGTTAGCCTACTTGACCTTATTGGTTACTTGGTTATCATCAAGTCAACCTATCTGTCATTGACTTAGAATGAATAGGTCGATGTGATTGGCGCTTGGGAATGTCATCCAAGTTGCTTAAAGCATTTTTCTTTTTCTTTTCAACTCTCTTATACCTTAATAGATTCTTCTAGGTATAGAACCCCTATACTTATACAATATTGCAAACCTCATATTTGAGTCAAGAAATAAAACCCCGATACTATTTGAGCCTTAGGTTCATCTCGTTGGCTTGAAACATTAGCATATGGAATTTCTCTCATATAATCATTGAAGATCGACTTTCTTAGTAAGTTCTTACAACTTTCCAATGTGTCTGTAAGTAAGTATCAAGCATGAATCTCCCTTTCAGCAATCTCTTCATCTTATTCCAAGTTCTTTACCTTATCTTCCATATCTTGCTCTAAATTTCATTCAGATTCTTTTTCCCACATGGTAGCAATACCCGAAAATTCAAGTGCAGCAATTTGCACTTTAACAGCATCAATGTATCCATAGTAATCAAACACTTTCTCAACTTTCTCTTCCCACTCTAGATATTCATCTGCATCTCCACTTTTACTAAAGGGCCAGATCTATAACTTAACATTATCAAGTCTTCGAGGAGTTTAGTGTCTTCACTCTTGTGCTTGATAATATTCAGCCTCTTCTCTTTCTTCTTGATACTCTTCAGCATCCATTCCTTATCATCTTCCTCAGTCTTCTCCAACTCTAGTTGCCATTGAGCAACTCGATTTACAAACTCCTCTAGCTTAATGGGGTTAAACTGGGTGATTGGCTCAACCACTTAGCTATGTGTCTCTTTAGAACATTCTTAGGTGGGTTATGATGTAGCATACTTGGGGTTATTGTTTGTTAACTTGTATCACAATGACTAGACTCTCAATAAGATTAATAAGTTTGTCAAGCTTATCATCAACTGACCCAAGAGTGGTATTATTATTATGACTACGGCTAGCATGAGCATATTACCTAAGTCACCAATGACACCATGAACTCTTGTATTTGACATAGTGTATTACCTTTCTAATAGAATATCGACACAGTATACAACAAACACTTCGACCTTACTACTCAAACTTCTATATACACACTCTTAACAATTTCAATACCTAAAACTCACTTAAATAGGATAGAAATGACTTACTCTGTTTTTCGTAATGAAAAATAGAGATAAAAACTGGAACTACACTTAGCAACACATAATCTTCATGCAAAGTTAAAACTTCAAAATTATTTGTATGAATATATTGTAGCGTACGAAAAAAACACAGTGGGTACAAAAGCAAAGAAAACAAACTTCATTTACAACTTCACAATTCCCTCTCGATATTGTACTTTGATCCCAACAAAGGGGTTTCCAAGGTTAAACATAGGGAAAGAAGAACAAAAGAGAAGCAAAAAAAAAATAAAAAAGTCTAGTCAAATCAAGTAGTTACCAACTGGATACGTACCCCAATCGACCCTATTCGCCCTTAAAATTTTCATCAGATATAACTCCCCGATCTGAAGTTGGGGTCATCGTATTCTCCTTTATAAGGGAATATATAGAGTTAAAGGGAAAAAATAAAAGTACTAGGTTGTTAAAAAGGAAACTTGTGTTAATCTAAAATGTGATAGTGTGTTTGATACAACAAAAAAGGTTTTTTATATTAACCCCAAGAGTTACAAGTAATAGGGAAAAAAGAAAAAAAAAGGTAATATACAAATTGGTAATGAAAAATACAAAAAAGGGGTAAAAAAGAAAAATATTCTATACAAAGGGTAAGGAAATCGTTTTGGAAAATTGTGCCAAAAGATGGTAAGCCTTACAATAAACATTCGAGGGTTTTTATAGTTGGAAGACTCGATCGAACTGAATTTAAAGTAAATTAGAATTTAGTAAAAATACCTTAAACTTGAATTTAGAAAATAAGTAATAAAAAAGATCTATAAAATTTGCAAATTTTTTAAACAAATAAGTTAAATTTCCAAAAAGGCAAAAAGTGTAATCTAAAAACTAAGAAATTTTAGATATGATTATATGTATACTAAAAAATTTAGAATAACAAAATAATAATTAGGGAAAGTTCCTGTACCTAATGAATTTGTTAGAAAAAAACGCGAAATTACCTAAATTGGCTAAAAACTAAGTAAAAAAATTAAAGAAAATTTTTTAAATTATCATGAAAAAATCGAAAAAAGGGGTAGAAAGTCCAAATTAGTCTGGGGTCAAAATTGCAAAATAAAAAAAAACCAAATTTGAAAATTTGACAACACAAAGCCAAAAAAAAGGAAATTGGGGAAAGTCATGTCTAATTAATGCAAATTTAATTTCCAAAATCTTCTATAAATGGGAAAAATTTTCGAAATCATTTGGATAGTGAGGGGAAAGAGAGAAAATCGAAGATAAAAATTTAATAGAAAAATCCAGAAAAAAAAAAAAGAAAATGTAAACTTTAAAAAACCCCCCCAAAACAAGAAAAAAACCCCCCCTTTTTGGGGAGGCCCCCCGGGGAAAGGCCCCTGGCCGGGGAAAAGGAGTTTTCCCCATTTTTTTGAAATTTTTTTAAAAAATATAAATTTTCTTAAAAAAAAATTTGAAATTTTTACTATTTTTGTTGATTGAATAAAACAAAATTTAGAAATTAAAAAAAAATTTTTTGGGCAAAAAAATAAAACCGGGTTTGTTTTTTTTTAAAATTTTATTTTTACTTTTTTTTTTTCTTTAAATTTTTTATTGATTTAAAAAATAGAAGCCTTTTTTTTTTTTTTTAAAAAATTTTTAGTAAACCCCTTTAAAAGGGAAAAAAAGAAAAATTTTGGGTAAATTGGGTGATTAAGTACTAATTCTTTTAAAGAAAAGTGTTGGGGGTTAATTTTTTTAAAACCCAAATTTCCATTTTTAAAATTAAAAAATTTTTAAAATTATTTTTTTAAAAAAATTAAAATTTTGGGAAAAAAAAAAAAAATCAAAAAATTAGGAAAAAAAAATTTTTTAAAAATTAAGTTTATTTTGGAATTTTTTTAAAAATTTTTTTAATCGGGGATAATGCCCCCCAATTGGGGAAAATTTCCCCCTTTTTAGTTTTTTTTTTAAAAAAAACCCAAAAAAATTTTAAATCATTAAAAAGGTTTTTACATTTATTTGAAAAACTTAAAATAACAAAACCTTTAAAAAAATTAAAAAAAACCCAAAACCAATAACCCTAAACTAAAATTTTTTTAAAAATTTAAATAAAAAAATTATTTAAACCAAAAAAACTAATAAAAAATTATATTAAATTTTTTTAAATTTATATAAAAAAAACATTTTGTTTAATATCTGTTTAAAAATTAGTTATTAATCATTAATTAAATTAATAATTTTATTTTTACTTTAATTTTTTTTAAGGCTTTTAATAAATGTTTTCAGTCTTTTAAAATATTATTTTTGTTTTTTAAAAAAAAATAATTTTAGAAAAATTTTTTAACCCAAAGGATTAAAAAATTAAAAATAAACTTTCGGATTGGGGAAATTGGGGCTTTCCCCTTTCCCGGGCCAAATACGATGCAAAGGTAAGAGGAAGCATAAAGGCCCCTTATTTACCGAAAAAGGATAAAGGGGGGGCCCCCGGGGGGGGTTAAATTTTTTTAAAAACAGGTTCCTTTAAAACCCGGGTTTTTGTGAATTCATTTTGGAACCCTTTTAATGGATTGGGCGAAAATTTTTAAACCAACGGGGGCGGGTCGGGTTTTTTTTTGATTTTTACCAAAAAGTGATTTAGAATTGAGTTTTTTAAGTTTTTCTATTTTTGGGCCTTTTGGGGGGGTTTTACTCCCAAGATTTGAGGTTTCGGTTAAGAAGGGAAACCTTCGAAAATAAATTGGTTGGGGGTAAGGCTTTGGAAAGAATTTATTTTTAAAGTTTAAAAATTATTTTGGTTTTTTAAAAAGAAACAAATTTTTATTAAATTTTTTACTTTTTTTTTTTTTAAATTCAAACTTTTACCAAAAAAATTTTTTAACCCTTTTTTAATATCAAGTGAAATTTTTGGAACTTTTTATTTTGGGGTTTTTCCCCCTTCACCCCCTATGGGGGGGTACTTTCCCAAAGGGTTTTGCATTGGGGTTTTAAATTGAACGGTAAAAAAAATTTAAAACCACTGTTTAGTTTATGTACTTTAATTTGGTTATTTTAATATTTAAATTTGGGGCTTAAAAAATTTACTTAAAATACAATCCCATTTTTGGCTTAAAAAATTTCAAAATTTTTCGGGGAATTTTATTTTTCCCCTTTTTTATATCTTTGGGGGGTTTTTTTATTTTGGATTAGAACCTTTTAAAAATAAAAAAAAAAAAAAATAAACATGGGGAAAAAAGGGTCTCTTTTTGGATTTTCGAGTTTTTTAATAGAGATTTTTTTTTTGGGTGAAGTTTAATTTTTCAAATTGGTGCAAAACATTCCAATCATCATGGTATAAAAGAACTTCTTGGATATGATGCACAACAAATCATCACAAATTATATTTGAAAGGGATAGTTCTTTAGATGAGCTCATTGATCGAGTTCTTACCTTTGCTGTAATCTCTTTTGAAGTTTTTAGGGTGTATCCCTGGCATTTGCAAAATTTTATCCACTTCTTGTAAATTTGTTTGTTTATCCATAATTTGATTAATTACTTATTCGCTGGGATATGTTTTGAAATCTAAACATGCTAAGCCATCTTTGATATACGGGTTCAATATGTGACGTATACAACAAATATGGAAGAATATGCCTCTTAGCATTGGCTAGCAAAGTTTTTGCTAACAAGGTATTGATGTTGTGTTGTTTGCAACATTGTTAGTTCTAATAGAGAATATTTTTCTAGTCAACTATTATTCTTTTAAAATAGTGTGTAACATGGCTTCATCAATAAGAGGAACAAGATTGATTGGTCATTTATAATTTTGTTTAATCCCACTAAGGTTTCTTCAAAGAGTCCATTAAAGTAAAAATTTAGATCAATATGCTAGAAACTTTGGTGAAACCATCTTGAACAATATTGATCGGGACCATAATTGATTAATTGGTTAAATTTTGATGTCCTTATAATCCTTAACTTTTGTCTTTACAAAAATTTGTTGACAAATTGTAAATAACCCCCATAAACTTCAACTTAAGTATGAATTGTCCTTTTAGACTTTAAAGTTTGATTTTTTGTTCGTAAACTTTCTTAATTAAAAAATAAGCTCCATAGCTCCTTTAAACTTTGATTTTAGAATTTGCATCTAAGTGAAAGTTTTTTTTTTTTTTTTTTTTGGGGGGGAGGGGGGGGGGGGTTTATTTGTAATTTCCTCAAAATTTCTTTATTTGAAAAGACAATGCCACTATCCATGCCTTTTTAAGCCTCATCATTCATTGTTATATTAATGGATTTCAAATGTGTCAAATCCAATCTCTCTTGATTCTTTTATTTCTTCCTTAAAGTAGACATGTCAATGTCTTATATTTATACAACTTAATGACAAGTGAGTCAAGCTCAATAATCCCAAGGGGGAGCACGATCCACACTAGGAAGGTTAACTCTTCTTCATTATGTCACACAAAGATCCAGCAACAAATGACGATCTACACCCTTTTTCTACTATCAATTGCAACCGAGAGATGTACATTAGACAAGAAAAAGGGGGTTTGAGAATTATTCCTATAACTTGTACATTTTAAACAATGCAATGCAACATACTTGTTTCAAAAGGAAAATAGGGTGCTTTGACCATGCATTGCAATCTCTATCGTGTTAGAAGAGTATGGCAAGGTTCTAAATGCTTTTAGTGACCTATTTTGAACCAAATTCCAAAATTGTGCAAACTCATATACCTTGTAATATCTTCAAAATCAATTCTAACTGGGTAAGTTCTAACTGTTGTTGCTATAACTTTCTCAACTTCTTTATGCATAATAGATAAATTAATAAAGAATATCTAAGTTAAATGCTTAGATTACCATGCTTGATAAGGTACAACATTTTTAAACTAAAGAGATGAATCCAAGCCAATACTTTTAAAAGAACTCAACATCAGTATAATAGCATTCTATAATAGTTTTTGCTGTAAAGCTATTAGGGACAAATGCTAATAATTCTAGAAGAGTGATAGATAGTAAAAAACTTTTAGTTTTGTAAAAGCTTCTTGATAGGGGTGAGTATGTAATCTTGATATTTATCTGTACCCTACTTGATCAGGTAAGTAGTAAGAGTACCATAATATTTTTCGCATATAGATTTTTTGGAATCTGTCCTATAGAATACAATATAGGTACGGGGTCTTCCTATTATGTACTATTTAGAACTTGTGCTCTAAGGTATAAAGGAACTCGTACTTAAGGTATAAAGGCATAAGTTTTAGGACACCCTGGATCTATCTTATAAAATTATAAATTATATCAAGAAATTTATAACATTATATTTCCAGCCAAGAGATGTTTTAATAAAAAAAAAAAAACAAAAAAAGGAGTCCAATCCACAAACTAATGACCCTAAACATTTAAACTTAATGCCATCTCTCTTACTTATGTTTTTCCTTTTTTTTTTTTAATTTATTAATCCTCATTTTGCTTAGTGGTAAGACCATATAAACTTTTAATATTAAAGGTAGTAAAAGTTGTTGTTATTATTATTATTATTAATTTCATAAATTTTGCTATTAATCCATAAGTTTTGCATATGAAGAATTTAATATATTACATATAAATTACTTTTTTGATATCATATAAATATGAATTTTATATAAAAAAAACAAAATTTACATATTCCATAAGTTAGCATATACCTTATAGATTTTATAGGATATAGGTTTTTAAAGTAGTTTGAGATGTATAAGATTGGTTCCAAAACTAAATTTTTATTTTAAAATTTTTATTTGTTCTTTTTTAAGTTTTTTAAATTTTTAAAAAAATAATTTTTTTTAATTTTTAAAAATTTTAAAATACCTTTTATTTTTTATAAAAATAAAATGTTAAATGATAAATCTAAAGGAAAGGAATTTTTTCTAGTTTTTTTTTTAAAAAGTTTTAATTTGGTTAAATGGGGTTTGTTTTGAGTAGTATACTTTCAATCACCTTTTAAACTAATCATTATTATTAAAATTTTTTTATGAATTTTGTTCTTTAAAAGTATTTTTTTTAAAAATTTCTTTAAAATTTACATAATCTATAGTATTGTTATTATAATTTTCAATAAAGGTAAAAAATCATTTTAACAATTATCATTTTTTCAAATATTTTAAAAAAAAATTTTTAATTTTAAGTTACCATTTAGAAAAAAAAAAAAAAAATTTTAAGAATAAATTTTTTTTTATTTTCAAATACAATTAAGTACTATAGATAACTTATATTTTTTTTGGAAAATAAATACCAAGTTTCTTTTATTCCAAAAATTTTTTTTTTTTTTTTTTTTTTTTTTTTTTTTTTTTTTTTTTTTTTTTTTTTTTTTTTTTTTTTTTTTTTTTTTTTTTTTTTTTTTTTTTTTTTTTTTTTTTTTTTTTTTTTTTTTTTTTTTTTTTTTTTTTTTTTTTTTTTTTTTTTTTTTTTTTTTTTTTTTTTTTTTTTTTTTTTTTTTTTTTTTTTTTTTTTTTTTTTTTTTTTTTTTTTTTTTTTTTTTTTTTTTTTTTTTTTTTTTTTTTTTTTTTTTTTTTTTTTTTTTTTTTTTTTTTTTTTTTTTTTTTTTTTTTTTTTTTTTTTTTTTTTTTTTTTTTTTTTTTTGTTTTATTAATTTTTTTTAAAAAATTTTTAAGAAATTAACGGTAATAAAGTGGCCGAAATTTAATGGGTTCCCCGTTTAATTTGGTTTTAAAGAAAAGGTAGAAATCGTACATCCCCCCAATGGTTATGGTTTTTTGCAATTCCGGTGGTGTCAAATTATTTAAAAAATCGTTTAATTCTTAGTGGTAATTAAAAATTTTTCGGAATGAAACAATTTTAATAAAAAAAAAGTTAAGATCAAAATTTAAAAATTCAATTTTGGAATAATTTTTTACAAAATTTGAAATTAATTTTATCTTATTTGGGCAAACAAATATCTTATAAATGAAAAAAAAAAAAAAAAAAAAAAAAAAAAAAAAAAAAAAAAAAAAAAAAAAAAAAAAAAAAAAAAAAAAAAAAAAAAAAAAAAAAAAAAAAAAAAAAAAAAAAAAAAAAAAAAAAAAAAAAAAAAAAAAAAAAAAAAAAAAAAAAAAAAAAAAAAAAAAAAAAAAAAAAAAAAAAAAAAAAAAAAAAAAAAAAAAAAAAAAAAAAAAAAAAAAAAAAAAAAAAAAAAAAAAAAAAAAAAAAAAAAAAAAAAAAAAAAAAAAAAAAAAAAAAAAAAAAAAAAAAAAAAAAAAAAAAAAAAAAAAAAAAAAAAAAAAAAAAAATTTTTTTTTTTTTTTTTTTTTTTTTTTTTTTTTTTTTTTTTTTTTTTTTTTTTTTTTTTTTTTTTTTTTTTTTTTTTTTTTTTTTTTTTTTTTTTTTTTTTTTTTTTTTTTTTTTTTTTTTTTTTTTTTTTTTTTTTTTTTTTTTTTTTTTTTTTTTTTTTTTTTTTTTTTTTTTTTTTTTTTTTTTTTTTTTTTTTTTTTTTTTTTTTTTTTTTTTTTTTTTTTTTTTTTTTTTTTTTTTTTTTTTTTTTTTTTTTTTTTTTTTTTTTTTTTTTTTTTTTTTTTTTTTTTTTTTTTTTTTTTTTTTTTTTTTTTTTTTTTTTTTTTTTAACTAAAAA
>JAMXBC010000446.1:0-22064 GCA_024138005.1 Lumnitzera racemosa | reverse complement strand
GATCAAGAGATTATAGCACGAGAGCTGTCGTTATATAAAAAAGGTGGGGAAGTGATAGTTTGTTTTTTTTATAACCCGTTTGAAAACAAGTCCCAAAGAGATTACCCCAAATTCAAGGCATGAACATTGTTTGACTTCAACTCAATACCACCCTCCCCAACCCGACTTGCTTAAGGATAAATCCTAAACAGGTTTGTAAATTTGAAAAGAAAAGTGGTGAGTCATAAAGGAAATAAAAAAGGAAAGCATGAGCTCGTATGCCGCTACCCTGCTCACCCAATAAAGCAGGTTTAAAGCTGTACATTGAAGCTAAGCTGATGGATTCGGGGTCCCAAACCCAACCAAATACCGAACCCCAGCTCATCTACTCCCCTCCTAGATATTTTTTTGATACTTATTTTTGTTTATGTTTTGTATCCTATTTTTTTTTTTTTTCCAACTTACCCTAAAGCCACTATGTATTTATGGAATGCCACTAAGGCATCCTTTTATTTTTTAAGTTTCCCATTATGTTAAATAGAACAAAATAATGCAGTTTTGAGGATATCTTTCATGGATAGTGATTGTTGTTTGGTTGACAAATGCATTAAACACCTTCATGAAAACTCATGAATTATGTTTTGAGGATTTTTAATTGGCCATGTTATTAGTTTATTTTGATGTATTTTAGTCTATTGTGTAAACCTTATTTCTCATATTGAGCATTAAGATTTCTGTTTGATATTTTCCCGTACCGAGGGTTATTCGATAAATTTAAAAGATAGTGGTTTTAAAAACGGTTAATTCCTCAAATTATTGTTTCTGAGGGGAAATAAAATTTGATAATGAGAAGGTCGAGCTATGCTTAAGTGGTTAATCCCAACTAGTGCTCCAAAGGAGGAGTTTTCATAGTAAAAACCTTTATTTTTTTGAAGTTTTTATTGTAGTTTCTTTACTTTACTAATAAAGCTAAAGGAAAAACTTGAGTTTAAAGGGGTTTTGAGAAAGCACATAAGCTTTGATGAGATCAAGTCCAGGTTGATCTCAGCTCGATTATTACTCTGCTTGATTTCGGAAATTTTTTGAATTAGAATGAATGCTCAGAGTAAACTTGGTTTTGTTCTTAGAAAGAGCTACCAAATGCCTTTTTTTACAAAAATTTAAAAGGAGCTATCCAAATTACTTGATAATGACAAGGTTCTATGATTTTTGTTCGAGTACTTAAAAAATATAAACTACTTGCTCCCCTAAAGAATCATCCTATAAAAACCATAAATTCTTAAACATTTGCAAAGGCAACAAAAACTTTTTGGGACATGCTAAAGGGTTTTAAATTCCTAAAAGCTTTTGCTATGTATCCAATAAAAAAAAAAGTTTAATTTTGGGCCCCAAATGCCCCCTTTCAAACATGCCCCTCTTAGGACATTTTAAGCTAAGATACTTGGATTTATCCCTACCTAATCATTAAGAGTATAAACTTTATTTTGGGGGCCCTTTGAGCCAGTGCAATGTTGGGGGAGTTTGAATGGGTTCTATTTAAAAATAAGGGTTTCTAAAAAAAGGTAAACAAATTTATGTGTCGAGTAGATCGCTAAAGATTACTTAAAGCCATGTTAAGGCTTTGTTGGCCACTTTAGTGAGAAGAGAATGGTTTAAGATAAAAAGAACTTTCTATTTAAATTGGGGGTGATGAAAGAATGCATCAAATTCTTTAGAGGGCAAAGGGTTTTTAAAAGCAAAGGGCAGAAAGGAGCCATATGGAGAATACCACCCTTGCTTATCCGAAACAACCCTGATGATTTAAACATGGATTTCGCACTTGGCCCACCTCAAACTCTAAGAAGGCTGACTCTTTATGGTGGTGGTTAAATTGGGTTTTGCAATGAGCCCTTCATCCGCTGCCACAAAAAAATTGTGCTTATTTTTAAAATAACCTTTTTTGCAAGAGATCGTAAGGCTACATGGAGTACCAAAAAAATTTATCAATGGACTCGATGTTCACCGCTTCTTCTGTAAAACCTTTGGAAAAAACTCGACAATAAACCTTTTGTTTAAAAACTTCTTACTCACCCCCAGAAAATGGCTGACATAAATTATAAACAGGATGTCGGGAACCTCCTTTAAATATATTAGGAAAAATCTACATGATTAGGGTCCCCGCTTCCGTCATTGAGTTTGCTTACAACGCTCAACTTATAGCTCAAAAGAAAGCTCCATTTGGGTCATCTATGGGCTTAACCCCAAATTACCTTTTTGGGGGATTATTTTAAACCAAATTTAAAAGGAGAAAGTTAATTCCTTGCAGGTACCAAGGTTCCAAAAATTGCATTAGAAGGTTTCCAAACCAAACCAAGATGTGGCCCGATAAAAGGGAAAAGGGAAGCCCCCGGGAAAGGGTGCAAGTCATTTTTCTACTAAGAGACCTTGTTAAATCTATCTCAAAAAGAGCGTTTCCCAAAAAAAAAAAAAAAAAAAGGGCAAACAAGCATCCCCTAGTTAGATAAACCTTTTAGGAAATTCGAAGCATATCAATGACAATGCATACAAGCTTTGGGTATCCCAAGGATATGCATGTCTCTACTTTTAATTCACCAACTTTAGCCTTTTACCAAACGAAGAAAAAACCAAAATTTGAAGGCAAATCTTCAACAATTTTAGGAATTGGGTTTTTCAAAACCCCTAACCCCCTTTCCACAATAACTCCCAAGCTTTTTTTGTTTCTCACCCTAAGAATTTTCTTTGTCAAATTCTAAAAAATAAAAACAGTATAAGAAGAAAATTGGCGTGGAATCATTTCTAAAAAAAGGGTTTTTAAAAAAAATTTTGTTCGGTTTAAGTCCAGAGAGACCTCAATGGAGACTTTCATATTGAGCGTATACTTGAGCATGTAAGCGAACTCAATGACGAGAACGTGGATCCTAATCATGTAGATTTTTCCTATTATACTTAAAAGGAGGTTAACCGACTATCCGTTTCTAACTTATGTCTAGCCATCTGTCTGCGGGTGTAGTAAGGAATATTAAACATAAGGTTAGTGTCGACATTTTTCCTTAAGGTCTTACTAAGAAGCTGGTGAACATCGAGTCAACATTAGATACAATACTTCTTGAATCTGCCATGTACTCCTGTACGATCTCTATTGCAAAAAAGTTAGTATTAAATAAACATCAATTGTTTTGTGGCAAGCGGATGAAGTGGCTCATTTGCTAAACCAATTAACCACCAACCATAATAGAGTCATGCCTCTAGATTTGAGGTAGCCAAGTGCGAAATCCATGCTTAGATCAGCTATGGTTTTTCCGGTATTAAGCAAGGGTGCGTATTCCCTCCATATGGCTCCTTTCTGCCCTTTCATGTTAACATACCTTTGGGGGGCCAAACCCTCTCAAGAATTTTGATGCATATCTTGTCCACACTCCAAGTTAATAAAATTTCTTTTAGTATCTAACATTCTCCTTTTCTCACTAAAGTGTCCAACAAAGCCTCTTACAATGACTTTAAGTAACTCTTTAGCAGATCTACTCCGAACATAAACTTGCTTACCTGTTATTAGAAACCCTTATTTATATAGACCCATTCATAAAACTCCTCCAACATGCACTTGCTACTAAGGGCCCAAATAAAGTTATAACCGTAATGAATAGGTAGGTGATAAAACCAATATCTTAAGCTTACAATGTCCTAATGAGGACATGTTTGATGAGAGAGTGGCATTGGGCACACATATTAAATACTTTCCTTTATATATGGATGCCATAGCAAAAAGCTTTTAGGAATTTAACCCATTTAGCATATGCCAAGAAAGGTTTTTGGGGTTGCCTTCCAATGTTTAAGAGATCATGTTTTATATAGATGATGATTCTTTGGCAGCAAATAGTGTTATCTTAGTTTTGAAGTACTCGAAGCAAAGTCATAGAACTCTATGTCATATATCAAGTAATTTAGGATAGCTCCTTTAAGTTTCTTGCTAAAAAAGAGGCATTTTGGTCAGCTCTTGCCTAAGAACAACACCATGTTGACTCTAGATGCATTACATTCTAATTCATAAAATTTCGTTCGAAATCAAGCAAGTAAGTATCGAGCTGAATCAACCTACGTACTCATCAAAGCTTCTATGTCGTTCTCCAACCACATGAACTCAAGTTTTTTTCCTATTAGCTTGATTAGTAAAAGTAGTTTAAAAACTAACAATAAATGAATCTTCAATAAAATAAGGGGGGGGGGGGGGGAAGGTATACTATGAAAAGCTCCTCACTTGGTAGCACTAGTTGGCATTAACCACTTAAGCATACTCGACCTTCTCGATTATCAACTTGATTTTCCCTCAGAAACAATATATTTGAGGAATAGAACCTTGTTTTGACAAAAAACACATATCTTTAATATCGAATAACATCTCTTACGGAAGATAGCAAAGAAGAAATCCTTAAAGCTCAATATAGAAAAAAGGTTGACACCATAGACTAAAATATCATCAAAGAAACTAATACACAAGTGCCAATTAAATTCCTCAAAACATAATTCATGAGTACATGAAGGTGTTTCAATGCATTTGTCAACCATACAACGATCACTATCCACTAGAATAGATCATCCTCAAAACATGCTTAATAATTTGTTCTATTTATACTAAATGGCAAACGTAGAAATAAAAAGGTGCCTTAGTGCATTCCTATAAATACATAGTGAGCATCAGTGTAAGTTAGGAAAATATAAAAAATAGCTATCCTAAATAGCAATAAACAAAAAATAAGTGATCAAATAAGAATATCTAACTAGAGGGAGTAGATGAGCTGGATTCGTATTTGGTTGGGGTTTTTGTACCCTGAATCCATCAGCTTAGCGATCAATGTACTGCTTATAAAACCTTGCTTCATGGGATGAGCAGGGAGGCAATGGCATACGAGCACATGACTTTCCCTTTAACTTATCTACACGTTATGAGCTCATCCACCTATCTTTTTCAACTTGACAACCTTTTAGGATTTATCCTATAAGCAATCGGGTTGGTAGGTTGGTATTGAGTTGTAAGTCAGATACAATATTCAATGCCTTGAAAATTGGGGTAACAATGCTCTTGGTAGCTTGTTGCAAACGGTTTATAAAACACAATCCTATCAGATACGGACCTTTCTAGTATATCGATCATCCTCGTTGCTATAATCTCTTGATCAACAAGAGCAAAAGCTATTGACCTTCTCTCAGCTTAGAGCTCTTAATGGCTCATCATCACCAAGATCTCTTCTTTCTAACTCGAGTGATTCTTGTGAGTTTCATTCACTTGGCTATGTGTCATATGCTATAACACGATCTTCTTGCGATCCTTCGTAAAGGCATACTATCTTACAGCTATCGTGTACTATATGTTGATTAATACCTAAGTCGTAGCTAATAGTAAGTGCAAAGCTCCTATAGGTAGCCTACTTTGTTTCAAGGCCCAATTACTATTGTCTTGATGGGGAAATAGCTCGGTTGTAAGCACCTCATTTCAAGAGAGCTAATGCTTGTTAGGGTATTGCAGTTTAACAGATTGCAGGGAAGAGGATGGCTTTGCATTGCCGACTAGATTGGGAACAACTCCTATTGAGTTAGTCTTGGAGGCAAAGAAGAACTTTCTTAAGAACTTAGGCATATATTTACATACTGCATCATCCCTAATAAACAATTCCGAAGAAGAATGGCATGTTAGTTGGTTCATTTAGTGTAAAGGCTCCTTTGTTGTGCAACTAATGCCCACTTGGTATCGATGATGCTTAAGGTTTGATAGCCTTAATTTCTTAACAAGGATGTCAACGACATTGTTATAACTTCTACCAACTAATTATGTTTGTGCATAGTGTCCTTAATGGTATACTGGTGTAGAATAATTTTCCTCTCTCTTCGACAAAGCTCTAACATTGAGTTCATCAGCTCGTCTTAGATATTAAGGTCATAGCTTCTCCTGATTGGCATAGACAAATCCTCTTCCATATCCTCAATTTAGCTCTTCTAGCAATCTTCTTTTTCCTTCTCTAATTCACTCCTCTCTATACTATCTACTTCATCACCTCGAAAGACATAATACATCAGTTAGTTTTGGGAATTTGACACATGTTTCATAACCTAGGCACTTGAAATACGTTGCACCTCACATGCCTTGTAACCTGAGATTGTCCCTCTCATACCACTTCTCACCTGGTTTGGCAACAGGTCAGTCTTCACATTACCATCTGCCATCAATAGGTTGGATACCTACATCTATACTTGAGTAAACCTTCATAGCTTTAGTTGAATTGGCTTAGCAAGATAAACTAGCTTGAAAGGAGCTTGAATTATTCAATAAGGGCATTCTCTTTGTTCTCGACCCTTGAGTAATCTTAATGCCTTCCTCCCAAGTGAAAAATTCTCTACATTTCATAATATTTGACAAACTCATACCTAGTCATGTATGAATCTTGATAGTTGCGAGCCTCAGGCCCAATCCATAGTAGTTTATATCATCAACATGTTTGAAGCCCTAATGTATTATCCATATTTTGTTCATTGATGAAGCCTACAATTTTGTAAATGTTCTTGCATGTACGACATGAATGAACCTTCCTCTTAGCATCTTTTCATATCCCCCTAAAGTCTACACTCTTAGTTATCCATCTCTTTCTCTAGCACATTCATATTTCTGTACCACATGTAGGGACTTCCTCATTATACCATAGCAATCAAACACCATCTTTAAACTTTTCTTTCACTCCAAGTTTCAATGCTACTTCTACACTGTAAAGGTTAGAGTCAAAACTTGGTGATTGTCAAGTCTTCGAGAGCTCGCCATCCTTGCTCTTCTACTTCATATTCACTCCTCTTGCTCGGCAATCGAGTTCTCTCAACTTTCCTCAATCTCCGAATCTCCTCCATCTCAGGTGTACACTGAGCGGAGGGTCCTTACTACCCTATTTGTGGAGGACAGTTGGCAATAGCGCGACTACGATGGCCACAACCTGCTTTGGTTCATTTGGCATGCTACCTATTTGTCTCATCCCATGTGTGCTACTGTATTATCGGCATTGACCAAACTCTCTACTAGTTTATTAACGTATTTCAGCTTATGTAACGACCATAAGGTATAGCTCCTTTTTTATTTACACTAACAGACTGTTACTCTCAGTGTCCCGATCGTCCTACAAAGACTAAAAGTTTTTTGGACATATTCACAAATAACTTCGCAACTACCTCCCAGATAAGACAACTCAAGGTTACACAAATTGACTTCCTAAGCTTTACATTATTGACTATGCAATATACACTCTCTTACTACTCTACTACACCCTAAACTATCACCAATAATCTTTAACACTACCACTCCAATACGCAATATAGTGACATAAAATAAAAATCCCACTTGCCTATTTGCACATTGGAAAACAAAAGTAAAGAATCAAGAGTAGTATTAATTAACCTCTCACATACTTAGCTAATCAAAACATCATAGCTCACTACTATCGCTTTCAATGGATTACAACCTTCAATAATCCACATATCCACTTGACCACAACTTCACAAACCCATAATATGCTATAGTAAGATAGAAACATACACTAAGCTACTAATATAAGCGAGATAACAAGAAACTTCATAGTAACTTCACTCTCATTCTTTGTTTCAAACTGTACTACTGATACAGTAAAGTTAATTATCTCTACAGTTGAACTAAGAAAAAGTCATAACTATTAAATAACAGTAAAAGACCTCGCAAACTTAAGTGCAACCTAAGAGAAGATGCACCACACCTACATAGCTTAATCTTGTCACTTGAATAGCCAACACGAATGAAGAATTAAGGGTAGATCCCGTTACTAACATCTTACTAAAGGAGCTAGATAGGGGAGAGAGAAGAGAGAGGAGAGAGAGAAGATAGAGAGAGAGAAGAAGAAGAGAGAGAGAGAAAGAGAGAGAGAATTGTTCTTGGGGGCCAAATACTTTATAATTAATAATAAAGTGATACATTGTTTGCATTACATATAAGAGGGTTTATATACCACCTCTTTTAGGGTTAACATTACTAAAGGAAAAGACAAAAAAGAAAAATATATAAATGGAGACTCCTATATAAACCGAAAGGGGTAAAATTGTAAAGTATAGTAAAATGTACAAAAAAGCATCATTCTGGAATGTTTATGAAGGACAAGTTTGTCCTTATTTGGTTACTGTAATAAGGTAGAATGAAGTAAGCTGTCTGCTCCTGAGAAATTTAGTATTTACAATAGAAATAGCTTGTGCGAATAGATCGCTCAGTAAGTTTGGGGAGAGCGTTGAATGTGCTAGCCGCCTTATTTTGGATCAAGTTCGATACCTATTTCTGACTTGAAACTGTAGTTGAAGAACCAGGTAGGAAGTAGAATTGCCGGCTAGAAAGAGCTTAGTGTTAGCAATTCGAGTCATCTTAGGCCATGATTAGGGTGAACGCTTGATAAACTAATGGTTAGAATGCAACAGCTTCGGTACAAATGGCCTCCCCATCTTTGAAAGGATCTTAAGCAATATCTGTTAGGATGTGAGCCCTTGTAATCCGCTGCTCAATCTTTGATGATTTAAGAGTTATTCCTATCATCAACCAATGTCTTACTAAATCAAAGTGTGTCTTGATTCATGCAAGAAAATTACGCATTTCAAGTTACAGAATAGATAATAGTACAAAGTAAATGAAAACCGAAATAAAGTATCAATAAATAATTTGAATCACATAAATAGAATTGTCCTTTTTAACTAGAACCTTTAAAATAAAACACATGAAACATTAAAAGAGTAAAATATTCTTCACAACAACAACAACAACAACAACACAACAACAACAACAACAACAACACCAAGTAATAATAATAATAATTTTGCTTCTTTGGAATTTCTAACAAAATTTAATAGGTTAACTGTATTTTTTTTTTCTTTTTTTTTTATCCAACAAAAATTAGTTGGAATATACTAATATAGCAATAAAGAAATATGATATCATTACACATTGCCTAGATATATCTAAAATTTTCTTTCCCATCTTATAACAATATAAGTAAACTCTGCAAATTTAGTTTTATTTGAGAGTGAAATTGAACTTTATATTTTTGATACTCTCTTGCAACACACCCCTTTCCCCCCCCCCCCCCCCCCCCCCCCCCACACCACACAATTGTGTGTGACCCACGCACCCCCAGTAGGCTTATAAGTTAAATGTTTTTTTAATTATAATGTAAAGATTTTATAAGTAATAAGAAAACTCTAAAATGTTTGATTTGAAACTTTAATTCAACTAAAACTCTAACCCTTTGTACACATAATTCCGAGATTAAAACTCAAACTTACATAAAAATCCTATAACTGAATTTTAAGCTTATAAAATAATATTAAACTTTATAGCAATAATACCCTAATCCAAACATCTAATTATTTGATTAATACACATAAACGCTAAAAGAGTAATGGAATACGTTGAGATAACTTCTAAATATTTTTAATGTAACGTAGCAATTAAATTGATATATTTAAAAAAATTTCAACATTATTTTATATTATTAACTTAGAATTATAATACGTAGAAAAGCTATTATTTTTATTTTTTTCCTTTTTCCTTCTCTTCTCTTCTTCCTTTTCTTATTTTGCTTTTCCTCCTTCGCTACTACTTCCAACTTTACAAGTGATTTGCACCTACCTTTTGTGATCTTTAATTCACCATTTTTATTTATGTTTATAAAACTAAGAAAGTTGATAAAACTAAGATAATTGATAAGTTACACAACCACACACTTTAAATGCTTTCTTATCTTCTTTTTCTTTTACTTCTATTTGTCTTGTTTTTCCTTGTATTCTCCTAAACTCTCCTACTTGCCCATTTGCTGTGTTTTTCTTTTCAAAAACAAACCAAAAGAAAATATTTCAAAAATTACTTCACCAAATGCTTTTCATTTCCCTCTCTACTAATTTTCTTTTCTCAATTTACTTCTTGATTTCAACAAATATAAGAAGAAGAAGAAAAAAGAGCATTTGAGATCACAATAGACAAGACACAAGGAGAAGCAAGTATAGCCTTTTAGAGTATGTATTTTTATTAAATTTTATATACTTATTAATATTAATTTGTAGGATTATATGTATGTAGAGATTTTGTTAAGTTACAATGGGAATTTTGTAAATTTTACCTTGTATTAAGACTAAGTGTACATAAAAATAGAATTCATATGTTAAATTAAAATTTCTTATTTCATATGTTCCACCATAGGTAAAATACATAAGTAATCTATCTATGTATATCGATTTGATCAACAAATATCTATCGCAAAGATTTGTGTATCATTTAGATATGTATGTGTGTGTATAATATGTATAATATTATAGTATATATATAAGTGCTATATATGCATAATAATCTATATGATAGATATATATTTTCGAATTTTTCATATTAATATTATATGTATGGCCGAATATATATAAGAAGTATAGTTATAAAAAATACAAGTATATATAAAAAATATGTATATACGTACATACATAAACATATTTATATATTTAGTCATATGATAATATTACATAAGTATAATATATGTAATAAAATCCGTATATTAAATAGTATAGTAATATTCGAATCCGGGTAAACTTAAATAAATACATGTATAATATACCCATAATACCAAAATTATAAATAAAGAAAGGAAATATATATATATATATATATATAATACAGACCTTGCAATGTTCCAAGAAAAATAGAATAATTAAGTTCAAAATTTTAATAAATTAAAATAATAAATATAGATATATACATATTACGGAAAAATACAAAATAGAAAAATTATTGCAAATAATGCAAAAATTATGGAATTATAAGTGTAACCTTTTTATATTGCAATGGTTAGCATTAATACAAATCATAATTAAAATAATAATCAAAAATTTAATTGAATTAGTAAATTATAAAAATAGCCACAAATTAAATAAACAATGTTAACTCTTAAAAGATGGAAAAATACATAAATTACTGTAAAATGAAAGCAAAAAATAAGAAAATTATAAAAGATAAGGATTAATCCTTATTAAATCATAAATAAGTAAAAAAAGGCTAAATTCTATATATAATTATTAAGTCAAAATAATATAATTACATAATATTTTTACACCATAATAGAAAAATGTGTATTAACAAGCTCAAAACAACTTGTACATGATACTACGTTTGAAAATGACTTAAAAATAACTATAAGTTCTAAAAATTGGAATTAAAATGGCAAAAAGTTAGACGCAATTGAAAATTAAGATAAACCGAAGAAAAATAATAGAAAATTTAAGTAAAACTATGTTTATACTATATTTGGGTATAGAATGAAACTAACAAATAAATAAATATTTAGTTTAATCAATAAACTAATTGGTAAATATATATAAATTGGGTTCATCGCATGTTGATGACCGCAATAAGTATATTGATGGAGAATCTAGCTTTAACATTTTAAGAAAAGTATTTCTGGAAAATGTTTGCCAATCTTAAATATATTGTATGACATCTATGAGCTTGTCAATACCGGAATGATATTTTTTATCGTATGGTAAAAGCACTATTAGCATCTCCAATGTACTACAGAGACTTGCATATTTTTATTACCCATGGGACCTTAGATATATTTTTGATAGTAAGAAGAACTCGCTTTTGTGGTGCTTAAAGGGCTTTTGGATATATTTAGTGATAGCTTGATTGGATCTACCAGAATGATTACATTCTTGGCTAAAGGTAATAGCCTAGTATTGTTTGGAGCGTGTTCCCCCGAGCACCTCATGCAAATTAAGGTGAGGTGGTATGTAAGGGTAAGAGGGAGGATAATCGACTGTAGAGGACATAAATTACACCTTTATAGTTTCCAGACTCTGAAGGAAGTTTTGATATGCAATCACACTGCGTATGCATTCCTTTTGCTTGTGAATAGGATTGTATGAGTGCAATAAAGGTTTGATAACTTAGTTAAAAGTGAGAAGGGTGAGGTATGAATTTATGAGCCGAGTTTTGACATACCTCGATAGTTTTTTTTTTTAGGTTCCTTAAGTAGGGGATTGAGGAAAACCTTGATAGCAGAGTACAACTGGAATATGTTTTAATTAATTGTTAGAGTTGATTGAAAATGATATGGGATAAGAAACAAATTATGTAGAAAATATTTATAGATAAATGTATGTATAATATAGTATTTTTTTATTTATAAGTTTTTTACCTTATCTTCTATTTGGTGGTATATATATCTCTATGTTTTAGTGGATGTGGAATACGGATACTATATTATTTATATTTATATTAATTTAATTAAATAATAAATCTAAATCAATAACTTTATTAAATAATGTTTAAAAGTTTTGTAATTTCTATCTTATAAAAGCGATTTTCATATGATGGATGCATTATGTGAATTTAAAATTTAGACAATTATGTGCCCACTCTCTGGTCATGACAATATATTTAATGGTAAATTCTAACATATAGCAATTCAAAAATGACTTAATACTGATTATACTATATTTTTGTGTTTCACTGTAAAAGTAAACTATGGTACAAAAATAAAGCTATAACAGTTTCATCTAAGATTGTTATTGCTTTGATTTACTATTTAGGCAGTACTTTTAACTATAATTTTGGGAGATTTTACTGTTATAGGACCCGACTAATCATATAATAATTTGAGAGTGATTGTATAGTAATCCCATATATGTACATATAGCTAGTTATTATTTTATTATAGATTCATCTTGAAATAGAAATAAACGCAAAATTTGAACAAAAGAAATAGTATCATAAGAATCTAATTATGGAAATAAATGTACACTAACAAGAACAGATGGTCATTAACGTAAGAAAATGTTATATGACGAAATTTAATAGCACATAGTTATAGAAAGTAAAAGAGTAAGATAAACATGTTAATGCCAAAATAAGTAAAATGAGCGATTGCATGACTATTCTCAAGTTACGAAAGAAAAATGTAAATATTGATTAAAATAAATTATCTAAGCAAACCCGCACTCACTAGAAAATATGAAGGTGATACATGTATAAAATGATTGATAATTACTTATATTTTGAGCAAATTGAGGCATAAGGTAGTACTCAATAATGTGTAATGTAAAAAGTGGATTATAAATTCAAAACTACAACAAAGTATTCATCTTATGTATATACTAGCAAACTGCTAACCTATAAAACTTGTGCTAATAAATAACAATTTAGAAAAATAAAAAAATAAAATAAGTTTTATAACAAAATTTTACTATATTTTGTAGCTCTAGTATTAAGTAAAGGAAGGTGCCAACATGACCTAGTTGCTCCGTCTTGTTGGGGAAGAAGACGAAAAAAGACGAAAGTAGAAAAGTTTTAAGACTCTTGCATTTGAAACTTCATAAACTATAAAAAAAAAAATTTAAAAAGGAAAAATGTATTAAAAATTCGATAAAAAGTTACAAAGAATAATCAGGGAAATAGATTTATGAATTGATTTTAACTTGGATCTCATTTATAGGGTTAGAATATATAACACTTAATTCTATTGCCAAAAATTTTTGCACATTTAACACTTAATATTTTTTATTTATCAAACATTCATGAAAGATCTAATAACTACCAGTTTGACAATTCCCAACATCCATTAAGGCCATGTCCAAGGTAACTTACGACTACATGCCCACTCTCAGTTCGATTCTAGGCATGGCCACCTTCAGGAAGATCAACCATATGGTAAGTTCATTTCCAGTTCACCCCTAAGCGTGTAAACATTTTAGGTTTTGTGATCATGTACTGGCTAAAAAGGATGAGTAGCTAAATTTAGGATATTGAGTGCAACTACCCGATAAACCAAAATTTATGTATAGGCCTCAGATATTAATAAAGAAACCCCATTACTCATATATTAAAAATATAATAAAGGCAATAATAATAATATAATCAGTATAATGTTACCTATATTATGTATTATTAGCCGTAATCATTAAAATCGATTTTAGTTAAATCTTAACTCTGATATAAATTGTATATTTTAAAAAAATTTATAGGAAGATAAAATAACATATATAACTATATATATATATGTTATGTATTATATTTAAGTATAAATGTATACTCATATTTAGCTAAAATACCTATAATATATCAATTAAGGCTAAAATGACTTAAGAAATTTAATAAAAAATCATTAAAAAAATTGGAATACTGGAATTGAGTTTTTGGGCAGTGTAATCATTATTACAATTACACTAGGAGTGTATACCCTGCATTTTTGTTACCCGTATATTTAGTCGCCTTTATACTTTAAACATTTGTAAAAATTTGAAAAATAAAAAATTGAATTGATAAAATTAAATAAAAATAAATGTAAAAATAATAAAAATAAAAAAGGAAAATTGAGAGAAAAAGTAAAAAAAATAAATGTTGATCAATTCGATTAATTTAGATGAATTAGATAATGTTGAAAATGATCATTTAATTTTAATAAATTTCACGTTTTTAAATAATGGGCCATATAAAATATTATATTACTTACCTCCAACATAAGAGGATTTCTTTTAGCTAATTTATATGGGCTAAATATTAGGATATATAAATGGGTTGCATTATATTAGGCCTAAACTAAAATAGACTGAATCAGCCCCAAGATAAAAGCTCGACTACAATATAGGTTTTGTAAAACTAAATTGAATCTTGAAATAAACCCAAATAAATATTTTTCATATCATTATATTTTAAATTTGTTAAAATTAAATTTCATCAAAAATGATCTAAATTTATGTCTATATAATAGTATAATGGCTTTAAAAAATGTAGTTTTCCTAACTACACATCCACACAATCACACCAACACTAATATATATTACTAGATGCCAACACACCCACTAACATAATGTACAACAATCTACATATCCCAACACCCACAGTATGTAGTATCTTACAATCATTCCACACATTTGAGCACAACGCCACATAACTCACTTACCTGTTCACACTCATACGTTGTCTATTGACTGTGCACTAATCATTGAATCGTACAACCATAGCAGCCTAATTCACGTACACCGACACTACATACAATAAGCGTGATAGCCCTGTCACATCAGCTATTCACAACACTACAATCATGTCCAAATATATATTCAGACATATTTCCATACCCACTCATGAGTTTACAACATGCACATTTGAAAAAATTATTAACAATTCGACTCGTTTAGGGAATTAAAAATTAATTTTAGTTATTAATCAATTTGTTTTCTAACTTTATTTTTAGGGGAGTTTCTTTTTAATAAACCCCTTCAAAAGGTCAATTATTTTGTAATTTTTTAGATAGTTATAAGTTTCGTGTTTTTTCTAGTTTTTGTAACGCTAAATTGCATTTTTTAAAAAAAAAGTTGTATATCTTTTCTCTTTTCTCCAAGATTCGTAACTCAGAGAAGATAGATTACCTTAGTATATCTTGCATAAGGCATAAGAAAAGATCAAATTTTAACCTATGTATATTTTACAAATCAAAAAATCTTATTAGAGTTTTCAAAAGATTTATTAGTTAGTTAGTTTTTTAAAACTAGATTTTGCAAATTAAATTTTTTATGGTTTTTTTAAAAATAATAAATTTGATAACTAATTAAAATTAGCTTAATTCTTAAAAATACCACTCCACTAAATTAGTTTCAAAAGATTTGTTAATTAGCGTTTTTTAAAATAAATTTGAAATAAATCTTTTTAGGTTTTTTCATGTTAAATAATAATTTGATAATTAAAATAGAAATCGTTTCAATTTCTTTAAAGAAAATATAAACTAACAATCTGTTCTAAAAAAAAAAGCTAAACCTATTTAATTCCAACTATAATATATAGACACAATTTGGGGTACCTAAAAAATAAATCTTTTTTTTGTCCGGAAAATTCGTAATAAAAAAATCATTAAAAAATTGGTTTAATTTCCTTTTGCATATCTATACATATTTAGAATTTTTTAGAAAAATAGTAATAAAAGCCGATTAGTTTTTTTTTTTGTGGGTGGACATTGTTTTTTCCTTACTAAGTTAGCCTTCAGTATTAGATGTTTCTGTTTAATTTCTATAATAAATATTGTTTTATAGAATTTTACAACTAGGCTAAATTAAGGTTTTTCTCGCTGAAAAACTTAAATTCGATTTCTGTTTTATTATTAACTATGATACTCCCATTTTTTAAATAATTGTTAAGTAAAATTTTTTTTTTTATTTAATGTTAATATATTAATATTAATATTGGGTTAATATAAGTGAAATTATAAAAAAATTGAAAATAGACTCTATAGAATTGGTGACTACATTGATTTCAGCGACCAGTTTAAGTATAAAATTAATTAATGGCTTATTTTTTATGTTATATTGTTAATATATTTTACTAATCAGTTTTAAAACTGATTTAAAGACTATTATACGAAGCTACCCAATGAGCCCTATATTAGGGAATTTAGGGGAAACTGTTAGTTTTTATCATTTGTGGTTTTAGATTGTTGGACTTAAACAATTATAGGAACCCTAGAAGTCATTATGTTAAAGCTTTCACAGGTCTTTATTTAACCCTTACCTGTGGTGAAGCCAAGCCCACTATGATCAATATAGCCTACTGAGAATAACCTAGTTAAGAACTTGAAACCTAAGATCTTACTCCTTACATTATAATTTTGTTCAATAAAATAAAAAGAAAAAGCGTATAACTTAAAATATAGAGGCAAAAAAAAAAAAAGAAAAAATTATTATAACATGCACTAATTGGACTTTAATTGTTTAAATTTTATATACGTTAATATATATGTGTGTACATGATCTTGTATTTAAAAAAAAAATATATAATTTCATACACTTATATATGTGAGTTTATAAATATTAACAGCGGTTTATAATAATCTGCCACTATAGTTTTATTAATTACTAACCCTAATTGCATTTTTGTTGTATATATATTGCATCACATTTTATTTTTATATTTTAACTTGCATATTTGGTTATATGATGCTTTTTTGTGTAATATATGTGAGTTTGAATTTATTTATTTTCTTGATAATATTTGTATAACCAACATTTAACATAAGGCACAAAATTCTTAAATATTCCTTTGATACCATAAGGTGTCAAAAAAAAAAAAACTTTAGTATTAACTTTAAAATATTTTTGCGGCATCCAATATGGAAATTAACTATGTAAAAATTATTATGAATTATCACTTTTTAAGGTTCCAACAAAATCTTGTTAAAAAACGTAATTCAAAAGAAATTTTATATAAAAAATTATTCATGATATTTATTTACTTGGCAATTTCTATTGTGACCTCCATATGTACATAATACTGTTAAACTCAAAATACAAAAATTAACAATAAAACGATTAAAAACGTTAGAATCTCGTTGTAAATTATTTCCCACTTTAAAGTCATCAATCTTGTAAATTCTATGTTCTCATTCTTATATTATCTATTAAGTTGTCATAATCCGATAAGGTTTATCTATGATCATCATCTATAATCATTTATAATAATTTCTCATTGTGACAATAATTTTCAATTCTTTATATCACCCTATGTCATCTCGATATCCTTGATCATTAATCCTAATGTTTCCAATTATTTTTTTTTATTTTTTTTTGTTAGAATCTCATTGCGTATTAGACTTCTATAATATAAAATCAACATTGATTTTTTTTTCATTATAATTTCCAAAAAAAAAATAATAGTTTTTAAATAAAAAACTTGATTTTTTTTTAAAAGAATGCATTATTGCTAACAAAAAGGATTTTTACAGTTTTGAAAGATTACTACTTTAGTGATTTGGCCTACTTCACTCAAATTACTTCTTGTTAAAACCAATAGTCCTAACTCTTGAAGAGAGAAATGCTATAGTAAAAGGGTTTTGAGTAAGCATTGAAGCAAGATAGACCATGTGGCCTAAACCCACGCCTAAGACCTATTAACATACCATTTGAGATAGATAATCTAAAATTACTATTCTGGCTCTAACAAAACAATAAAGCCTAGGAAGGATTAGAGCAGTATTATTGAATATAGAAGAAAAATCTTTAGAAAATGAAAGAAAATGTAGCTTTATAGGATCACAATGTTAGATTGATTTGGGCCTTGAAGCAATTGATTAGCCCTTTGGAAAACACCAGAGGTTTACCTAAAAATTTAAGGTGCCAAAATTTGAAAAGTATGATGGAATAAGCTCCCTAATTCTACTTAGCTCTATGTTCGTCAAGATGCGCTGAATCACCAACATAGCAATTGATATTCAAATTTTCTATGAAACTTAACCTAGGCCACGGTGATTGATATGTCAACAGACTTGGTTGAACTTGATACTCGGGATCATAAGCTCAGGCCTTCTATCAACAGTATAATTTCATGAAGAAAGTGCTCCTTCCTTGATGGTCTACAAAACGTGAAATGAAGCACTGAGTCCTTTAAGAAAGCCCCAAGGATGAGTTCTATAGCCCCTTGAGCACTATACAATGGCTAGAAAAGAATCGATCAACATATCATATCTTAATATCATTGGAACCTTATTATAAATCACCCTCGGGTATAGTGCTTTTTACATTTGTAACTAGTAGTAGCCGTTAGTCGCATTGAAGATGCCATTAGAGTATGGGAGATTTGATAAGGAAGTATCAACCCTATTGGATTTAGAGGCTAACTATGATACACTACAATGCCCCATGGATAAAATTTGATCTAGTACCTTAAGCACTGCCCAAGCTCATGAAAAATAAGCTAAGCCAGAAATCTATTAAAGATGTTCACTTATACCCCATTCTTATGTCTTAGGTCTATGTTCCCTAAAAGAAGAGGGTTTATTGCATCCAGAACTCCAACACTAGGGTAAAGGATCCTTGGAAATACTATCCAATGCATAATATGATAGGACATAGTCACAGGTGCCAAGCTACTACCATTGCTGAGTTAAATAAATCTAAGATTTGATAATAAAAAATTGGTCCATTGGACTTTGTTAGGATCCAAGGCTTTGAATTCTACACAGAGCTTGTTTATCAACATGATACAAGTGGAAAAAGTATTAGAGACAAACTGATGTTAAGCCCTAGGGCATATTACTGCCAAGGTTTTGGGAAAAAAAAGGTTATGGCCAGAGAAAATTTACGAAGTTAGAAGAAAGAGCTCACGGATTAAAATGCATAATGGTTTATGTACTAAAAGCATCTCAGAACTTACATCTTAGTATGAATAGGAAGTTTACAAACAGCCCAAGCATGGGGATGATTCAGGGAAAAGAAGTCCGGAGTAATATTATTAGGAAAGCTTAGGAATCAAGATAAGCCTGTTTTACAACAATAGTAGGTGACTTACCCAGATTTAAAATTCTGATGGTTGAAGGTTCCAGTCAATTGAGAGAAGAGGGTGTTGGGCATGCAAAAACTTAACAAAGAATACAATCCAATGGATGATGACCCCAACAAAGGTGTGAATACATATAGCTAAGTGCCATAGCATAAAGAATTGTTGGAAATTGGAAGCATAAGGTAAAGTTTAATTGATGCAAAAATATCCACTGAATTTCTAAGCTATTGTAGCATTTGCATTGGTTTTCCCTTCCCTAGTTTTGAAAAACATCAAACTAATACCTTTAACTAAGATATTAAAGGCCTACTACTATCATCAAACAAAGTGGGTCACCATTTAAAGCAATTTGGGGTATATCCCAAAATTAATTTAATTGATGGTTTATTTAAAGGAGTGTAGAATAGGGGGTACGAATGGAAAAAGGGTTTTAATTCTTGCTTTTATTTTTTATCAAAAATAACCTTTCACTTTGAATTTGTAATGGTAATTTTTTTAAATTTAAAGTGTTCTTCTTTAACTTTTTTGCATTTTAACAAGAGATGTCTTTGGCTTCACTTTAAAAAAAAACACTTTATTAAATCTAGGGCAAGGGAAAATGGATAAAGTAAATGTGAATGAAATTTAAAAATTGGGCCCACTTAAGGAAATGGTAACACATTACTGAAAGGGTTTAAGTTTAAAAGAACCCATGTCCTAAATTAACCTTAAACCCAAGAATTTTATGCCATCAAGTTGAGTTTGGCCTACCCTTTAAAGGGGGTCAACTAACTTAGATATGTTTAAAATGATATTAGGAATTCATTTTATCATCCCTAAACATAGTATTTATTGCAAAACCCATTTGACCTTTTAGAGATTTTTTTTAAAATTAACTCTAAACCAGAACCACCCTACATGGGCAGTTAGGAATTAAAGCTCATTTGGGAAAATGGGAAATCAAAATTGTCTTTCCCTTTGTTCCCAATTCATACAAATAATTTTCATAGATTAATTCAATTTTTTAGGGTGAAGAAGGGTTTCAGCATATACACCACACTCGGGCCAAAACACCTTTAAAACACCTCAAACCTACGGAGTTTTCCCAAACACTCCGCAAAAAACACTTCTCCCAAACTTATACTCTTTGAACCCAAGTTTTTAGGCTTTTAATCCCCAAAGTAAAAACCAACAAGGTAATGTCGCCTGAACAAAAAGAAGAGAGAGAGAGAGAGAAGAGAAGAGAGAAGAGAGAGAGAGAGAAAAAGGGGAGAGAGAGAAGAGAGAAGAAAGGAAAAAGAGAAGAAGGAGAGAAAAAGAGAAGAGAGAGAAGACTCCATGCATAATACTTCTCCCAAGCTTTTACCTTTGAACCCATATTTTTTGGGGTTGAAACCCATTTAAATAAAAAAATCAACAAAGGTAATACGCCTTGAACAAAAAAGAGAGAGAATGAGAAAAAAAAGAAAAGAAAAAGAAGAAAAAAGGAGAAAAATTGAAAATTTTACAAGGTGATCCCTTTCAAACAAATTAAATTGCCATAACCCTAGTCAGAATTTGTGAAGGACATATAAAGGGCTAAATAATTTAAATTTCCAACCAAAACAAACCCCACTTTTGTCCCCCCCCCCACTTCCACCTTGATGAAATTTTTTGACCAAAGAAATGATTTATCTCAAATAATAAAGTGCCCCAAAAACTGGGTAAGCCTATTTTTTTAGTTTTTCTTAGTTCTTAGCTTGAAAATTGGACAAATTGCATATGTTTTTCTTCAAATTGCTGAACTTTGAATCCATTGTTTAAACCTTGACTAAAACCTTACATTTAACCCAAAGAAAGACCAAACTAATTTGGCTAATTACCATTTGCAAGATGAACTATAATTTTTAAATTGCACGAGATAAAAAAAACCTTAGAGGCAAGAAGTCTACTTAACTGAATATTTTAATAAAAGATACTATTCCTCATAGAAAATTAAACCCAAAGACAATGCTTTTTTCAAGAAAAGAATGGTCATTACCTAACTTAAAGAGATTGCAAAAAAAATAGAATATGCTCTAAGAAACAAGACGAAAAATGGGAAAAGGGCAAGGGGGGAAGCTAATCCCTTTTTTGATGTTTTAGAGTCTTCGACTTTCTACTTTTTCAACATAATTTCCATTTAAAATGCTTTCGAATTTTTTTTCAAAAAAAAAAAAAAGAGGAAACCCTTTCAGATGAAAATGAAACCCCTTTTCAAAAATTTTTAAAAAATTTCTCTTTAAAAAAAAGGGGAAATTTTCGAAGAATCATCAAAAATTCTCAAACTCAAGTGAAATGTTTGTCAAAACCATAAGCATTTAAATTCATGGGGTCTCTTTCCCTTTAGTGGTTATCCCTTTTTTATCAATCTTGGATCGCTTCTCATTGGGGTACCATCTATCCTTATAGGATCACTTGCTTAAAGGGGTACCATCCTATTCCCTTTTTCGATTACTTTTTTTAGTGGAGTATAAACCAACCTTTTCTAGGGTCACAAATCAAAAGGAGCGCTATCCTATTTCCTTGTTTAAAATTGCTTTCTCATAAGCGTTGTCTAACCCTTTTTAAATCACCGCTCAAAGGCGCTGTCCAAAACCCTTGTAGGGCAAAGAGTACTTCCACTTTTTTTAGATCGTTTGCTCAGTAGAGTGCCCTCCCCAAACCTTTCAAACTCTTCTAAATAAGCACCGTCTGCTTAAAAGACACCGTTTTTTCCCAAAAGAGCACCGTCCATTTTCCCCCC
>JAMXBC010000445.1:15000-22070 GCA_024138005.1 Lumnitzera racemosa | reverse complement strand
CCAAAAAGAAATTGTGTCACTAAATCCCCCCCTGAACCCTCCAATGCCCCCCTAGGCATAACTACTAGCAAAACCCACGAAATGATGGATTAGAACTTCACCCCCCAATGCAATAAACCAAAAAGGTTCGGTTCCCCGCGATCAAGTTTTTGGGGAAATGAGAAGTAACCAACTTGTAAGGAGTATTACTCTTTGGTATGCCAAAACTTATCCGCGATGATGCCACCTAAATGGCTGTGTATTTGCAAGGGTCTTTCGCAATAAGGGACCAAAGCAAATCCCCTTCACTAGGGCGCCCGGGGATGAAGTGTTGCCTCTAATAGTAAGCTTTATCCCTAGCCCAATATGAGGGTACAGGAACCCATCGACTCCCCTCCATTTCCCTACCTTCATGAACTGTCACGTCTGGGGACCCTATAATGGAAAGGGTTTTCCCGAATCCTTGAGGAAAGCATTTGGCTGTTCAACCACTTGCCCAAAAAACCCATTGGCTTCTTTAATGGCTAACATGAATTAACCTTCTTTCCCGGGTGAAGCCCCACCCAAGGAACTCATTTTAAAACCTAATAAGACGGTGGGGAAATTTTTGCATGACTAGTGCGATTCAACAATGCCGTAGTCAAAACCCCCTTGTAGAAAAAAGGAGTTCTCCCAGCTGCTTAGCTCAAAACCAACATTTCAAGAGCTTCTTTAATCATTAGAAAAATAAGTTGAAGACTTTGGTTGACTTTGGTTAAGGCCCAAAGTTATAATAAAAAACCCCCCCCCCGATGCCCGGGCAAAAGGGTTGTTGGAAAATCAGAGGCAGGGAAACGGGGAAGAAGAAGACCCAACAAAGCAGCCTGCCCCCCCTTATTACATGCAGATTCCCCTAAATGACCCCTAGCTCAAGTCATTTCGAGATGAAGCATGAAAAATTGTTGTAAAGGCCCCCCAAAAGAAGGGAAAACCTTATCCATCAAAAAAAAGATAATATTGCCGTTCCATGACAATCACAAAATACCACCCACAAATGTTTTATCCGAAGAATGCAATAAATAAAGCCATTCGGAAGGCTTTTCAATGGTATATAGCTAACTAAAAAACAAGTCCGTTTGTGACAATGATGACCCAAACACCAAAAAAAGGAGTGGTCAGGGTCCCGAGCGAGTAGATGTTGATGCCCCAATGATCGGCTCCAATGGCATTAAATTATGTTGGGGGCCTACACTTAGGGGATTAAGAAAAATTTGTTATTTAATCCCATTAAAGGTACAAACAGTAAAGGAGAAGAGAAAAAAATAGACATTTTTTCTCCTTCTCCAATAAAGATATAAAGGGGGGTGTACCCCCCATTAGGATCCCTTAGTCATAGGGCGGCAGGGAAAAAATTTTTGAGGTCTTGAAAATAATGAGGCCTGCAGCTACTCGATTCTCTTCCTCTCAATAAGAGAGGATGTGAAAAAGTTGCGAAAAGTAAACCCGTATACCAAAATTGTTCAGCTCTTTAAAAGTCCACTCGAGCAAAAGGGGTCATCACTCAAAACATAGGTTTGCTGACGTCGGGCAAAAAACCAAGGGTTTTGAAATTGATGGTCCCCCCTGTAAGCTTTATGAAAGATCAAGTCTAAATGCGTTTGGGATACACTTCCTCCCTTCCCCTGAGGAAAAATTTTTCCCCCCCACAAGGTAAGTGTATAGTTGTGATTGAAGTTTAAGGGACATAAGTTGGGCCACCAATGTGACAGAGTCTTCACCTTAGAGTTCAACTACAAGAGAAGGATGGAAAGGGGGAAGCCCAAAAGAGAAAATTTGAAAAAAGTTAGATCAGTCCCCTTTTCCTTAACCCGATTTGAAGGTGGGATTGAGACCCCCCGAGGTGAAGGACAAAATTATCATTCTTTCGAGCCAACTCAAATTGGTTTTCTTTGGGTTGGGTCAAATATGCCGAATCTCATCTGACTTTAAACCCCCAGCCCTTAACATTGACTACATGCATGACCTGTAAAGCAAAAGAAGAGGCACTTCGATTGAAGAGGAAGTCAAAATTGAAGGAGAGGTATAGAAGCTACTCAAGGCTAGCTTAAAGGAAGAAAAGTCCCCTGACTCAGTTAGCAAATTTCATGTTGTCAAGAAGAAGATCGGGAAAATTAGCATATGTACATCAATTACACAAACCCAAAATAAAGCCTTCCCCAAAAGATTGCTTTCTCTTTAGAGAATCGATCGGGCTCGTCAGCCCATCTCGAGGACATACCCTATTAAGCTTCATGGATGCCTTTTGGGGTATAATCAAATTAAAATTGGACTTGAAGGATGGAGTTTCATACCTCCTTTCATCATGATTAGGGACACTTTACTACTACATATTGATTTTGTTCGACCTAAAAAATGCTGGGGCTACATACCGTGAATTATGATAAAATTTGTTCAAGCCCCAAAATTTGGGTGCAATATGGAAGTATACGTCGACAGCTTGATCATCAAGAGCATAAAGCTAGTCAATCATGTCAAGGACCTTAGGAGATTTCGACCAAATGCGGACATTAAACATGAAGTTGAACCCCTAAAAAGTAGAAATGCATCTTTAGGGTCAACTTTGGGGAAAAATTCCCGGCTTCCTGGTTACCCAAAGAGGCATTTAAGCCGCCTCAAGAAGATAAGCACCATCAGGGACTGTAGGCCCTATGCGGTCCAAGACATGCAAAGGCTCATAGGTATGGTCACCACATTAAGCAAGTTATCTCAAAAGCGGGATAATGCGCTGAATTCTTTAAAATCCTAAAAAATCCAAAGGGTTTTGAATGGACCTTAAAGTACAAACGCCGCCTTTCGGTAACTTCAAGACTTTTTGTACACCCCATAGTCTTCTCCAACTATCTATGGGGGAAAACATATTCTTGTACCCCTAGCCATAAGCAACTAGGTTGCTATCCTTTATGCTATAATAAGAGTAAATGGAAGAGAATACAGGCTCGTATATACGTTAGTTGTATACTTTATGAGCTTGAGGTTAGGTACACCCGAGCAAAAAATTCGCTCTAGCCGTCATTTGCTCAATACGTTAGCTAAGACCCTACTTCCAAGGGACCAAATTATCGTACTCACAAATCAAAACCACAATGCACTATGTTGCAAAAGCCTAATGCGTCTGGATGGATATTAAATTATGCAATGGAGTTTAATGTATATGGAATCTAATATCAACCACGAACAGCCTAAAAGGCACAAGTGCTGGCCAACTTTGTGGTAGAATACATAAGAGAGGAAAAGATCCCTAGCAATAATAAATCGGTATGGACTCTCCAAGTGAACAATCTTTCCATTCGAGCGGTGGAGGTGTGGTCTCATTTTGTAAGGCCTACATAAAGTCATTGTTTGCTACCCCCCCAAAGTTCAGGTTCAATGCCAACAATAATGAATTCAAGTACAAAAAACCCTCATTGTTGTCTCAAAGTTAGCCAAAGAGATCGGTATTGAACACTTACAGGTCTTCTCAAAACTTTATGCTAGTTGTCCAGTAAGGCCCAAAGGGGCGACTATGAGGATAAGGCGACACAATGGCAAGGTCTCTAAACAAGTTGAAGAGCCATTAACTAATTTCCTTTGTAAAGCATCACAAAGATCCCCTATCTTGAGAATTTAGTAGAAAATTTGGCTATCCAAACTCGCCTCTACAGGGATATAAAACCGGGTGAGGGATAGGAAGATCTTCATAAAGTACTATCGGAGAAGAGCAAAAACTCAAGTCTTGGCAAAAGTTTTGGGGAACTGAAAAAATGTAGCATTAGAGCTAAGGTTGATGGGATCCCATCCGAAGTTAATTAAAGGGAGGCAAAGAAGCTCGAATATCATCCCACTAACTGTACGTTAGTCAAAGGTGTCCTGTACCTCAAAGGCATCAGCCTCCCTTTGCTTAGATGCTTATAAGAAAAGAAGGCTTGAAACGTCATGGAAGAACTGCATGCTGAGTATGCAAACAACCACTTTCAGTCCCAGGCCCTTCCTCTGGGCATTACAACTCGTGTATTATTACCTTACCATGAGGTAAAACGTAAGGCCATGGCTTAAAAGTCCTTTTAGTACAAGAAGCACGTTTTTATCAATCATACGCCCAAACCAGTCTCAGCCCCTAACCCAAACTTGCTACTAAATTAATGGGGTATCGACTTTCCTTGGGGCTTTCCCAAAGGCTTTGGGAGGCAGCAATTCATAATAGTTGTCTTTGGGACTACTTCATCAAGTGGGTTAAGCTAAAGCAATAGCAAAAATCATGGAGAGAAGTGTTGAGTCTTTCGTTAGAAACAACATTTTCTCTCGATTTCAAGTTCTTTACACTCTTATCATAGACAAAAAAGCGACAGTTTGATATCCCCAAATTAAAAGAATTTTGCGCCAAGCACCATATCACCACACTTCATGTTAATCGCCTACACTAAGTCGAACGGATAGGTTGAGGCAGCCAACTGGATCATTCTAAAAAGCTTGAAAAAATGAGTGGACAAAGCCCATGGTACTTAGGTAGACAAGCTGCCCAACATTCTGTGGGGATACAAGACTATCCCCAAACTTCCCCGAAAAAATGCACTTCTGCCTAGCGTTCGAATCCCAAGCAGTCCTTCTCATTAAACTTAAAAATCCCTAACCTCCAAACCCAAAACTTCGATTCCACCCTTTAAAAACCAACTTTGATACTATTGAAGAAATTGAGACCTTACTACAGCTCGAGTAACTGCATTTCTAACACAAAGTCACCGATACTATGATCAAAAAGTCAGACATTAAAGGGGATCAAGGTCAGCAACTTTATATCGAGTTTATTTTGGTTTTCCTTAATTTAATTTATATTAAGCCTACCCACTTAATATAAATTACTCAATATTAAAATAAGGGAAAAATTTCTTTTAAAAAATGTTAAAAAAAATTAATTTGGGAATAACCAACCAAATTACACTACTAAAAATGAAAATTTGAGTTTCTAAGTAGGAAAACCCTAATTTGGCCACTAATTTGCAAATTTTCTAAAAGAAAATTATTTTAGAAAATTAAACAAAAAATCTAAAACTCATGAGATAACTTATTAAAACTAGTCACCATATAAAGATAAAAAAACTAATTGGCTTTATTTTCGATAATTTTTCTAAAATGCTAAGATATTTACATATATGCAAAAATATAATCAAGATGAATTTTTTTCTATTTTTTTACTACGAATTTCCAAAAAAATTTCTTTTTATATTTTTACAATTTTCTCGGTATGGCTACATACCTAAATAGTCAAGATCCAACCAATGTACCTTTTTTTTTTAGAAAAGATTTAGCAAGTAGATCTCTTTTTAAAAGAATTTGAGTAGATTTATATTAGTTATCACATTATTATTTCCTTTTTTAAAAAAATCCTAAAAAGATCTAATTTCGCGAATTTATTTAAAAAAGTTCTAACTAACTAATTTTTTTTTAAAAACTCCGATTAAGATTTTTTATTTTTTTAAAAAAATCAATGTATCAAAAATTGATTTTTTTTTAAACCCTAAATGCAAGATATATTAAGATACCTATTTAAGATACATATTTTCTCCAAAAATACGAGTCTTAGAGAAAATATATGCAACTTTTCAAAAAATGTAATTTTTTATATCTACGGATCTCAAAAAAAAAGATGTGTAAATTTTCAAAAAAAATACACGTATCTTTTCCAAAAATATAGACCTTAGAGAAAAGATATACAAATTTTCAAAAAATGCAATTTTTTTTATGTATCTTCTCCGAAAATTTGATTTTAGAAAAAGATATACAACTTTTCAAAAAATAAAATTTTTTAAAATGTTCTTCTTTGAAGATATAGATTTTGAGGAAAATATGTGCAACTTTTCAAAAAAATACAATTTAACTAAAATTTATCAAAAAAATTACAAATTATCTAAAAAAAATTGCAAAACAGCATGACAATTATTAAAATTTATAAAAAAACGTACAAAAAAACAAGTTGGTAAAATAAATCGATTAACTAAAAAAAAAAATAATTAAATAAAATATTTTTTTTATTAATAAATAAGCCAACTTGTGCGTAATCGAACGTGCTTGGGTTTTGATCGTGTGTGTATGTACATCCTGATTGTGTGTGTGTTGTGATGTGTGTGTGTATATTATGATCAAGTTGTGTATGTGTTCTTTGACCCATGTATGTGTGTGTTTTTTTTACCGTAGATTGTATATGTGTTTGGAATGGGTTGTATCTATCAATAAGGGGGCATGAGTTGTAGTGAGTCAGACACATGTACATGTGCGTGATTGGGGGATTACCATGATGTAGATATGTGTTTGTGGGGGACGTGAATGTGTTTGTGTAAGAATTATGTGTAGGGACATGATATGTGTTGTATTTGGGATTACGAGGACATGTGTATATGTGTTGGGGAGAGAATGTGAGGTGATGAGTTGTGATGAGTGAAGTGTGTGGGAATTAGGAAGCGCTGTGCTGCATGTGATTTAGTATGAGAGAAATTATGAGGATAAAAAACTATGTGTGACTTTGGGATTTGTGTGTGAATTTTAAAAACGTGTCTTTTTATAGCCTATTATCCCTTTTTTATATGCCAAAAAATTTATTTTTTTTTTATATAGCTTTAGAAACCCTACATTGTACTTGGAAATTTTGGGGTTTTTTTTAAAAAAAAAAAAAAAAATTTTTTTTTTAAATTTTTTTTAAATTTTTTTTAAAAAAAAAAACCTTTTCAAAAAATTTTAACCAAAACCCCTTTTTTTTTTTTTTAAAAAAACCCCCCCAAAAAAAATTTAAAAAAAAAAATTTTTTTTTAAAAAAAAGGGGTTTAAAAAAAAAAAAAAATTTTAAAAAAATTTTTTTTGGGGGGGGGTTTTTTTTTTTTTTTTTTTCCTTTTTTAAATTTTTTTGGGGGTTTTTTTTTTTTTAAAAATTTTTAAATTTTTTAATTTTTAAGGGGGGTTTTTTTTAAAAATTTTAAACTTAAAATTTTTTTAAAAAAAACCCCCTTTTTAAAAAAAAAATTTTTTTTTTTTTAAATTTTTTTTTTTTTTTCCCCCTTTTTTTTAATTTTTTTAAAAAATTTTAG
>JAMXBC010000445.1:0-12500 GCA_024138005.1 Lumnitzera racemosa | reverse complement strand
CCGGTTTTTTTTAAAAAATTTTAAATTTTTTTTTTTCCCCCCAAAAAAAAAAAAAAAATTAAATTTTTTAAAAATTTTTTTAAAATTTTAATTTTTTTTCCCCCCGGGGGGAATTTTTAAATTTAACGGTAAAAAAAACCCTTTAAAAGTTTTTTTTAAAATTTTTAAATTTTAAAAAAAAAATTTTTTTTTTTTTTTTTTTTTTTTTTTTTTTTTTTTTTTTTTAATTTTTTTTTAAATTTTTTTTTTTTAAAAAAAATTTAAAAAAAATTTTTTTTTTTTTTAAAAAAAAATTTTTTTTTTTTTTTTTTTTTTTTTTTTTTAAAAAAAATTTCCAACTAAAAATTTTTTAGAAAGGGGGGGTTTTTTTTTAAAAAAAAACCCCCCCCCCCCCAAATTTTTTTTTAAAAAAAAAACCCCCCTTTTTTTAAAAAAAAATTTTTGGGTTTTTTTTGGTTTTTTTGGGGTTTTTTTTTTTTGAAAAAAAAAAAAAAAATTTTCCCCCTTTTTTTTTTTTAAAAAAAATTTCCCCCCCTTTTTTTAAAAAAAAAATTTTTTTGGTTTTTTTAAGGGAAATTTAAACCACTTTTTTCCCTTTAAAAAAAATTTTTTTTTTTTTTAAAAAAAAAATTTTTTGGGTTAAATTTTCCCCTTTTTTTACCATTTTTTTTAAAAAAAATTTTTTTTTTTTTAAAATTTTTTTTTTTTTTTAAAAAACCCCTTTTTTTTAAAATTTTCTTTTTTTAAATTTTTATTTTTTTTTAAAAAAAAATTTTAAAAATTTTTTTTTCCAAAAAAATTTTTTTTTTAAAATTTTGTTTTTTCCCCTTTTTAAAAAAAAAAAAATTTTTTTTTTTTTTTTTGGGGGGTTTTTTTTTAAAATTTTTTTTTTTCCCCAATAAAAAAAAAAAACCAAAAACCCCTTTTTTTGGTCCCCCGGGGGGAAAAAAAAAAAAAATTTTAAAATTTTTTTTTTTTTTTTTTTAAAATTTTTTGGGTTTAATACAAAAAATTTTGGGGGGGTTTTAAAAAATTTTTGGGGGGGCCCCCTTTTTTTAAATTTTTTTTTTTAAAGGGGGGGCCCCCCTTTAAAAGGGGAAATAAAAGGGGGGGGGGTTTTTTTTTTTTTGGGGGGGGTTTTTCCCCTTTTTTTTTAAAAAAAACCCGGGGTTTTTTTTTTTTTTTTTTTCCCCTTTTAAAATTTTAACTTTTTTAAAGAAAAAACCCTTAAAAAAAAAAAAGGGTTTAAAAAAAAAAACCGGGGAAAAAATTTTTTTAAAAAAAAAATTTTTTTTTTTTTTTAAAACCCCCTTTTAAAAAAAAGGGGGTTTTTTCAAAAAAAAATTTTAAAAATTTTTTTTAAAAAAAATTTTGGAAAAAGGTTTGGGGGTTTTTAAAAAATTTTTTTAAAAAAAAAAACCCCTTTTTTTTTAACCTTTTTTAAAAAAAAAAAATTTTTTAAAATTTTTTTCCTTTTTTTTTTTTTTATTTTTTTTTTTTTAAAATTTTTTTAAAAAAAAAAAAAAAAAAATTTTTTTTTTTTAAAACCCTTTTTTTTTTTAAAAAAAAATTTCAAAAAATTTTAAAAAAATTTTTTGGGGGGAAAAATTTGGGGGTTTTTTAAAAAATTTTTTTTTCCCTTTTTTTAAACCCCTTTCCTTTTTTTTTGGGTTTTTAAAATTTTTTTTCCGGTTTTTTTAAGGTTTAAAAAAAAATTTTTTTTTAAATTTTAAAACCCTTTTTTAAAATTTTTTTTTAAAAAAACCCCCTTTTTTTTTTATTTTTTTTTTATTTTTAAATTTTTAAAAAATTTTTTTTTTTTTTTTTTTTTTGGTTGGTCTGTAAATAAATCAACATTGTTTTTTTTAAAAAATTTTCCAAAAAAAAAAAAAAAATATAAAGGGTTTTTAAAAATTAAAAATTGATTTTTTTTTTTTTAAAAAAGAGGGGATATAAAGTTTTCTTAAAAGAAGGATTCCCTTTCAAGCTTTTTAAAGATTTTCTTCCTTAAAAAGATTTGGCCCCCCAATTTAAAACTTAATTCATCGTTGTCAAAAACTAAGATGTTTTAAAACCTTTTTAATAGAGGGAAAAAAACCCATTAGGAAAAGGGGGTTTTTAATTAAATTTTGTGAAAACAAGTGAGACTAGGTTCAATTTCCCAAGCTCCAGGGGAAACCCATTGACTTTCCCTTTTTAGGTATACAAGTTTAAAGAGTTGCTAGTTCGTGAGCTTTAAAAATTTGTAGCAAGGGTTTTTAAGGAAAGGGAAATTTAAAATAGGAATTGTTTTTTAAATGGGGAAGAAATTTTCAGAAAATTGGAAAAAAAAATGAGAGCTCTAAAGGGGTTACAATGTATAGGAGTGTTTTGGGCTTGAGTTTTTTTGCCCTTTTAAAAACCCAAAAGTTACCCCAAAACAAATTTCAAGGGGACCAAAATTTTGGGGAAAAATGATGGAAAACCTGCCCCCAAACCTACCTGGGGGCTTATGGGTTTTCAAGATGAAACCCAATTCTCTTAAAATGAGCAGTTGATGATTCAAACTTTCTAGGAATTTTTTGTTTAAAAATTTGGGTGGGGGTTTATTTGATATGCCCAATTTGGGAAATTAGTTGGGGTTGGGTACTTAGGATTTGCTAGCTTAAGTTTTATTTTAAAGGGACAAGTTTCAATGAAGAAATGGCTCCTTTCCCTTTTGGATTTTAATACTGTTTAAAAAAAAGAAGTTGAAACCCAGTCCTTTAAAGAGTAAGCTTTAAAAAATGGCCCATCTATAGCCATTTAAGCTTCGATACAAAATTTCCAAAAAATTTTAATTGATCAACATTTTATCCCCATATTAGATGAACCTTATTAAATCACCTCCTGGTCATATCATTTCATGTTTGTAGGGCGAATTTCAGTAGGGAAAAACACATTGAAGATTCTTTAAAGTGGGGAGATTGGGTAAGGGGAAAGGGACGGCCTCACTTGATTCAAAGGTTACTGTAAAATACAATGCCCCCCTTTGAAAGATTGTGGGTCTAGTGCCCCCAAACAATGGCCCCAAAAACCTATGGAAAAAAGCTAAGTTAGAAATCACCTAGAAGGAAAATTCACTCCCTATCTTGGATTCCTATGTCTTAAGTCTATTGCCCCCTAAAAAAGGAGGGTTTGTTGCATACTAAGACCTAATTTTTAGGGGGATAGGCTCGGGAAATACAATTTATGATGTGCAATGTGAGTACCCCATGGGTTAGTAGGGGGATGCTTTTTGACCCCTTTTTTTGGGGTCGAAGAAAAAAAGTCCAAAATTTGATTGACAAAAAAATTTTGGTTTCCCGGGTTTGAATTCGTTAAGGATCCAAGGCCTAAATTCCAGTAAGCCCATTATCGACATGATATAAGGTTTTGAAAGACTAGAGACAAATTTTTAATGGTTAAGCTTTGGGGGGGCATGTTACTGCTTGGGGTTTTGAAAAAAAAGGTTGGTTTCCCTAGAAGAAAAAACTAGCGAAATTAGAAAAAAAAGGACTCATGGATATAGAAAAAGGTAAATGGGGTTTTGGGGGTCAAGCAACTTAGAAAAATTAGATCTTAGTACGGAAAAGGGGCATCACAAAAATAAGTATGAGGATGTTCAAGGAAAGGGAAGTTTGGGGAAAGAATGTGCCCCAAATTTGGGAAGCCTTTGGTCAAGAAAAGTTGTCTACAATGAAGGAGGTTTCTTACATTGTTTTAAAAATTTCCCAAAAGTTGAAAATGTTCAAACCTTGAGAGAAAAAGGGATGCAGCATGTGGGAAAAACCCAAACCCAAAAGTATAAACCCGAGATCATGGGCCCCAACAAAAGGGGTGAAAAATTTTGTGAGCAAGGGGGGGCATACCATAGAAAATTCTGGAAAAATTTAAAAATAAGATGCAAAGGGTTTCATTTTAAAGCGAAAATTTTCCCAAACCCAAACTTTCTAGAAGCTAATGGAATTTAGTTGGAATGGGATTCCCTTTTTAGGTTTTGAAAAAGCATCAAAAAAACAACCTCCAGCATCAGGTATTGAGGGGGCTATTACTCTTAAACTAACAAGGTAGCCCCACCATTTTAAGTAAGGGTAAACTCTCTAAGAGGTCAATTAAATAAATGGGCCCAAATTTTAAAGGAGTGACAAAAAAAGGAGGTAAGAGTGGAAAAAAATCTTATTTCACTTTAAATTTTTTTTTTTTAAGGGAAAAATATTTTATTTTAGAGTTGTAATTTGGTTTTTAGTTATTTGAATAAAAAATTTTTTTATGTACATGTTTTTTTGAAGTAGCTTAACTAACATGAGTATGTCATTGGCCCCTTATGATTTAAATGCTTTATGTAGATTTGGAACAAGAAAAAAATAGATAAAAGTGAACTTTGGGAAATTAAAATTTTTTATTTTAGGGGATGTAACATTTCTTGGAAAAATTTAGGATGAAAAGAGGGAAAACCCATGTCTCAAATATAACCTTACAAATGAGGTTAAGTGACATAAGGGGATAAATTGGCCTTATTTCCTTTAAAAAAGGTTTGTCTTGAAATTATATACATGTTAAAATGATATTAGGCATTCATTTTACTTTCTTAAACCATTTATCCCTTACAAACCCCTTTTGGTTTTTAGGATTTTTCTTAAAATTAGCCCTATAAGAACCACCTTTCATTGGGGTTTTGTTGAGAGGATAGGTTCATTAAAATTTTGGGAAAGGGGGAAAAAGGTGATTAAAACTTAGGGTTGCTTTAGTTTTGCCAATTCTTTAGTAAAAAATTGAAAAAAAAAAATTTAAATTTTTTTAGGTTTAAGGAAGGGGTTTCAAAAAAAAATAAACCCTTTACTTGGGTCCCATTTCCCCTCATTTAAGCACCTTAAGCCCATGGGGGTTTTCCCCAAAAAAATCAAAGTTATATTTCAATTTTTCTTAAGCTTATACTCTTTTAAACCCAAAAGTTTTAGGGTTTCAAATCCCCTTTTAAATGAAAAAATAGCCCTTGAAAGGTGAAACCCCATTGGGGAAAAAAAAAAAAAAAAAAAAAGGAAGGGAAAAAAAAAAAAAGAAAAAAAAAAGGAGAAAAAGAAAAAAAAAAAGAAAAAAAAAGGGAAAAATTGAAAAAAATTAAAAAAGGGATTATCTTCAAAGCTGGTCAAAATTTCCAAAAAGCCCCCAATCAAAAAATTGTGAAGGTATATAAGGGTCAAATCATTTAAAATTCATAAGCCCCAAAAACAAAGCCATCCCCTATATGTTCCCCAACCAAATATACTACCCTTAACGAAACTTTTTTTACCCAAAGAAAAATTGGGCTTTTTTTCAGCAAAAATTTTTCTAAAAATTGTGGTAAGCCTATGTTTTGGGCTTTCTTAGGGTTTTTGGTAGTAACTCGGGATTGTTTTATATGATTTCCCCAAAATTGGCCTAAGTACATTGTTTTTATTTTTTTTAAACTATTAAAAAAAATGCCTTTTTCATTGTAAACCCAGAAAAAGGGTTGATTGATTGGCCGAATATATTGCTTTCAAGATAGGCTACAATTTTTGAAAATTTATGCTAAGAGGTTTTAAAAGACCCATGAGAGTGTAAGGAAAGGGCTTTTTTGGGCTAAATATTTTAAAATAATTGATCTATCTCCTTAGTGAAAAAATTTGAGGAAAGTTTTAGTGCTTTTTTGAAAAATTTTAAAAGGTCCCTTTTCTTTATAAGTTAAAATGATGCTTCTAAAAAATTCAAAAAAACATGGGAAATTTTTCCCCTAGGGAAAATAAGACTGAAAAAATGGGGTGATCCCCAAAGGCAAGGGGGGGTTAAAACCCAAACCCCATTTGTGATCTTCAGAGTCTTCAAAAACTTTCTTACTTGTTTTGTAACACAATTTTTTTTACCAAAGAGCATTTTTTTTTTAAATTTTTTGGTTTTAAAAAAAAAAAAAAAAGAAAAAAAAATTTTCAAAGAGAAAAAAGAACCCCTTTTTTTAAAAATTTTCAAAGGGTATATTTCTTTTAAAAAAAAAAATTCAAAATTTTTTAAAGAAATTTTCAAAAACCTTTAAACTAAAGTCTTAGATCTTTTATCAAAAAATCATCAAAAGTTCCTTTAAAAAACATAGATTTTCTTGTTTATTGGAAAATATCCTATTTTAATCCTTTTAGGATCACCCTTTCTCAAAAAGGGGTGTTTCCTTATCGGTTTAAATGGATCGCTTTTCTCAAAGGAGCGCTATCTTATTCCCTTTTTGAAACACTTGTCTTTGGAGTATTAAAACCCTTTTTGTCCTTTTTTTAGGATCATTTCTCAAAGAAATGTATCCCATCTTTTGTTGGATCAAATTGCTCAGTGGAGGAAACCCTTAATCCCTTTTTAAAAAACGCCCCGGGTCAGTTGGGGCACTTTTCCTATTCCTTGTTAGATCACTTTTCTCCCAAAAAGTGTTGTTTCCCGTTAATCCCTTTTCTAAAGGGTCATTTCCCCAAAAGGGGATTTGTTCTACCTTAGTTAGGTTCCGCCCTTTCCCCAGTGAGCACCCTCCAATTCTTTCCTGAATCACTACTCAAAAAGTAGTGCTAAACCCCTTTTGTTAGATCGTTTGCTCCGTGGAGTATCATCCCAAACCTTTCTTGGATTGCCTTTTTGGGGAACGTTATCTTATTCCTTATCCTTATTTTTATCGCTTTGGCTAATTGGGTGGGTATCCTAAACAAGGGCCCTTTTCTAGGATCAATTATCAAAGGGGCCTTTTTTTTATCCTTTTAAATTTGGGGTTTTTACTTGGTTTGAGGGGCTATTTAATCCTTTCTAGGAAATTTCTTTTTTATGGGGGAAAGCTATTTTTATTTAGTCCTTTGCTAGGATCACTTGCTTAAAGGAAGTGTTTTTCCTATTTCCCTTTGTTGGTTTGCTTGTTTTTGGGAAAGCCCCAAACCAAAATTTTTTTGTTTGATATTACTCAAAGGGCCCGGCATCTTAGTTAAGTTTTTTGCTCAGTAGGGGGTTTCCTTTCCCATTTGGCTTGTCTTTGAAAGATCTATCATTTTTAAAAACAGATCCCTTAAAAAGGGAAATATCCTCCAAGGAAACTTTTAAACCCTTTTAAGTTAGGAAACCCAAATTTTTTTTGACAATCAAATTCTTTACTTTCCAATTTAAGTAAAGGGCCCAGGCAAAAATGAAAATGTCTATTTTTGGTTTTTTTTAGTTTAAAATTTTTTACAAACTTTACTTAAAAAAGGGAAGAGTAGACTTTTAGCACCCCCTTTTTTTCTGCTTTTTTTTTAAATTTTAGTCTCTTTTTACTTTTTTAGGGGTAGGTTTTTAAAAAAAAAAAAAAAAAATGAAAATTTTTAAAATTTAAAAATAGAAAAAATTTAAAAAAATAAATAAATTAAAAAGAAAATTAAAAAAAAAAAATAAAAAGTGTCAAGTTGATTTTTAAAACAATTTTAGGGTTTAGGGGCCCAAAACAAACAATGAAGATTTATAGTCAATTTAATAAATTCCGGGGTTGTTAAAAAGTTAAGCTTAAATATTTTTTAGATTAGTTAAAGTTTAAAGGGGGATTTTTTTATCTAATTTATATTGAGCCAAATAGACTTAAGAAAATTTTTAAATTGGTTAGTATGTATTTTAGGTTAAATCAAGTTGGATTTTTGGGGCCCCCCAAAAAGAAAACCCAAGTCAATGTAGGGTTTCTAAAGCTTTTTATAAAAAAAGATATAAAATTTTTTTGGCATATAAATTTAAAGGATAAAAAAGGCTTTTTAAAAAAGACACGTTTTTTAAATTTTTTTTTTACACACACAAATCCCAAAGTCACACATAGTTTTTTATCCTCATAATTTCTCTCATATAAATCAGCATGCAGCACACGTGCGCTTTCCTAATTCCACACACTTCACTCATGCACATACTCATTAAACCTCACATTCTCTCCCCAACACATATACACATGTCCTCGTAATTCCTATACAACACATATTCATGTCCCTACACATAATTTTTTACACTAAAACATTCACGTCCCCACAAACACATATCTACATCATGGTAATCTCCAATCACGCACATGTACATGTGTTGACTCACTACAATAAATGTCCCTTTTTGATAGTTAAAAACCCATTCACTAACACATTACAATCTACGGTAAAAAAAACACACACATACATGGGTCAAAGAACACATACACAACTTGATCATAATTTACACACACACGTTCACAACACACACCACAATCGGATGTACATACACACACGTTCACAACAAGCACGTTCGATTACGACAAGTTGGCTTATTTAGTTAATAAAAAAAATATTTTATTTAATTATTTATTTTTTTAGTTAATCGATTTATTTTACAACTTGTTTTTTTAGTGTACGTTTTTTTTTATAAATTTTAATAATTGTCATGCTTTTTTGCAATTTTTTTAGATAATTTGTAATTTTTTTTTGATAAATTTTAGTTAAATTGTTTTTTTTTGAAAATTTTGCACATATTTTCCTCAAAATCTATATCTTCAAAGAAGATACATATTAAAAATTTTATTTTTTGAAAAGTTGTTTTATCTTTTTTCAAAGATTGTATTTTCGGAGAGATACATATAAAAATTGCATTTTTTGAAAAGTTGTATATCTTTTCTCTAAGGTCTATATTTTTGGAAAAGATACGTGTATTTTTTTTTTGAAAAGTTACACATCTTTTTTTTGAGATCCGTAGATATAAAAAATTACATTTTTTGAAAAGTTGCATATATTTTCTCTAAGACTCGTTTTTTTGGAGAAATTATGTATCTTAAATAGGTATCTTAATATATCTTGCATTTAGGGTTTAAAAAAAAATCATATTTTTGATACTTGATTTTTTTAAAAAAATAAAAAATCTTATCGGAGTTTTAAAAAAAATTAGTTAGTTAGAACTTTTTTAAATAATATTCGCGAAATTAGATCTTTTTAGGATTTTTTTAAAAAAAGGAAATATAATGTGATAACTAATATAAATCTAGCTCAATTTCTTTTAAAAAGAGATCTACTTGCTAAATCTTTTCTAAAAAAATAGGTACATTGGTTGGATCTTGACTAGTAGGTATGTAGCCATATCGAGATAATTGTAAAATATAAAAGAAATTTTCTTGGAAATTGTAGTAAAAAAATAGTAAAAATTCATCTTGATTATACTTTTGCATATATGTAAATATCTTAGCATTTTAGAAAAATTATCGAAAATAAAGCCAATTAGTTTTTTTATCTTTATATGGATGACTTAGTTTTAATAAGTTATCTCATGAGCTTAGATTTTTTTGTTTTAATTTTCTAAAAAATAATTTTCTTTTAGAAAATTTGCAAATTAGTGGCCAAATTAGGGTTTTCCTACTTAGAAACTCTATTTCATTTTTTAGTAGTGTAATTGGTTGGTTATTCCAATTAATTTTTTTTTAACATTTTTTAAAGAAATTTTTCCCTTATTTTAATATTGAGTAATTTATATTAAGTGGGGTAGGCTTATATATATTAAATTAAGGAAAACCAAAATAGACTCGATATAAAGTTGCTGACCTTGATCTCCTTATGTCTGACTTTTTGATCATAGTACTGGGTGACTTTGTGTTAGTATGCAGTTACTCGAGCTGTAGTAAGGTCTCAGATTTCTTCAATAGTATCAAAGTTGGCTTGTAAGGGTGGAATCGAGCTTTGGGTTTGGAGGTTAGGGAGTTTAAGTTTAATGAGAAGGACTGCTTGGGATTCGAACGCTAGGCAGAAGTGCATTTTGTCGGTGGGAAGTTTGGTGGATAGTCTTGTATCCCCACAGAATGTTGGGCAGCTTGTCTACCTAAGTACATGGGCTTTGTCCACTCATTTCTTCAAGCTGTTTAGAATGATCCAGTTGGCTGCCTCAACCTATCCGTTCGATTAGTGTAGGCGTTTAACATGAAGTGTGGTGTGATATGGTGCTTGGCGCAAATTCTTTGAATTTGGGGATATCAAACTGTCGCTTGTTGTCTATGATAAGAGTGTAAAGAACTTGAAATCGAGAGAAAATGTTGTTTCTAACGAAAGACTCAACACTTCTCTCCATGATTTTTGCTATTGCTTTAGCTTTAACCCACTTGATGAAGTAGTCAATGACAATATTATGAATTGCTGTCCTCCCAAAGCCTTTGGGAAAGCCCCAAGGATGTCGATACCCATTATGTGAGTAGCTATGGATTGGTTAGGGGCTGGAGACTGGTGTTGGGGTATGATTGATAAAAACGTGCTTCTGGTACTATAGGTACTTTTAAGCCATGGCCTTAGCGTTTTACCTCATGGTAAGGTAATAATACACGAGTTGTAATGCCTAGAGGTGAGGGCCTGGGACTGAATGTGGTTGTTGCATACTCTAGCATGCAGTTCTTCCATGACGTGCAAGCCTTCTTTTTCTTTATAAGCATCTAAGCAAAGGGAGGCTGATGCCTTTGAGGTACAGGACACCTTTGACTAACGTACAGTTAGTGGCATGATATTCGAGCTTCTTTGCCTCCCTTTAATTAACTTCGGATGGGATCCATCAACCTTAGCTCTAATGCTACATTTGTCAGTTCCAAGACTTTTGCAAGACTTGAGTTATGCTCTTCTCCGATAGGTACTTTATGAAGATCTTCCTATCCCTCACCTGGTTTTATATCCTGTGTAGAGGCGAGTTTGGATAGCCATTTACTACTAATTCTCAAGATAGGGGATCTTTGTGATGCTTTACAAAGGGAATTTAGTTAAGTGGCTCTTCAACTTGTTTAGAGACCTTGCCATTGTGTCGCCTTATCCTCATAGTCGCCTTGGACTTACTGGACAACTAGCATAAAGTTCGAGAAGACTGTAAGTGTTCAATACGATCTCTTTGGCTAACTTGAGACAAACAATGAGGGTTTCGTACTTGAATTCATTATTGTTGGCATTGAACTGAACTTGGGGGCGTAGCAAACAATGACTTTATGTAGGCTTATCAAAATGAGAGCACACTCCACGCTCGAAGTGGATGATTTGTTCACTTGGAGAGTCCATACGATTATTATTGCCTAGGGATTCTTTCTCCTCTCTTATGTATTCTACACAAAGTTGGCCAGCATTGTGCCTTGTAGGCTGTTCGTGGTTGATATTAGATTCATATACATTAAACTCCATTGCATAATTTAATATCCATCCAGACGCATTAGGCTTTTGCAAACTAGTGCATTGTGGTTGATTTGTGAGTACGATAATTTGGTGCCCTTGGAAGTAGGGTCTTAGCTAACGTATTGAGCAAATGACGGCTTAGAGCGAATTTTTTGCTCGGGTTTGTACCTAACCTCAAGTCATTAAGTATACAACTAACGTAGTATACGAGCCTGTATTCTCTTCCATTTACTCTTATTAGCATAAGGATAGCACCTAGTTGCTTATGGCTAGGTACAAGAATAGGTTTTCCCATAGATAGGCTGGAGAAGACTAGTGGGTGTACAAGAAAGTCTTGAGTTACCGAAAGGCGGCGATGTACTTTAAGGTCCATTCAAAACCCTTTGGATTTTTAGGATTTTAAAGAATTCAGGCATTTATCCAGCTTTTTGAGATGAACTTGCTTAATGTGGTGACCATACTATGAGCCTTTGCATGTCTTGGACCGAGTAGGGGCCTACAGTCCCTGATGGTGCTTATCTTCTTGAGGCTGGCTTTAATGCCTCTTTGGGTAACCAGGAAGCTCAGGAATTTCCCAAAGTTGACCTAAAGATGCATTTCTACTTTTTAGGGGTTCAACTTCATGTTTATGTCCGCATTTGGTCGAAATCTTCCTAGAGGTCCTTGACATGATTGACTAGCTTCATGCTCTTGATGATCATGCTGTCGACGTATACTTCCATATTGCACCAATTTGGGACTTGAAACAATTTCATCATAATTCACTGGTATGTAGCCCCAGCATTTTTTAGGTCGAACAACATCAATATGTAGTAGTATGTGTCATAATCAGTGATGAAGGAGGTATGAAAATCATCCTTCAAGTCCATTTTAATTTGATTATACCCCAAGAAGGCATCCATGAAGCTTAATAGGGTATGTCTCGAGATGGTGCTGACGAGCTGATCGATTCTCTAAAGAGGAAAGCAATCTTTTGGGAAGGCTTTATTTTGGTTGTGTAATTGATGTACATATGCTAATTCTGATCTTCTTCTTGACTAGCATGAAATTTGCTAACTGAGTCAGGTACTTTTCTTCCTTATGAAGCTAGCCTTGAGTAGCTTCTATACCTCCTTCAATTGTGACTTGCCTCTTCAGATCGAAGTGCTTTCTTTTGCTTGACAGGTCATGCAGTGTAGTCAATGTTAAGGCTGTGGGTTACTAGGTCAGATGAGATTCTGGGCATAGTTGATGCCAACCAAGCAAACCTATTTGAGTTGGTCGTAAGAAGGTGATAATTTTGTCCTTCACCTCGGAGGGGAGTCTCAATCCCGACCTTCATAGTCTGGGTTTGGGAGGGACTGATTAGACATGTTGTTTTCT
>JAMXBC010000444.1:0-22097 GCA_024138005.1 Lumnitzera racemosa | reverse complement strand
AGAAAAAAGAAGGCGTTTTGCTTTTTGGGCTTGCTATTTTTTTTAAAGGGGAAAGGGAAGGACTGCCTCAAGTTTTAAGGAAAAATTGTGAGAAAGGGATAAATACCTTATATGCTCTTTTCCATCTTTGTGGTATAAATGGTGTATAATTAATCGCCCTAATTAACCCTTTAAAAAATTTTTTCAAGAATTAGCATAGGAGTTAGTTTTCCTGTAAGGAGTATTTTATGAGTAAGTTTTTAAGCGAACAACCCCTTTGAGGGGTCCCCCCAAAAAACTTTAAACTTTTACGGAGGGGGCCCAAAAAAAGAAAGCCTCAGGTGCGGGCCCCTGAAAGCTTCAAGGCAGTGAGCATTTGCTAAATAGCCCTTAAATAAAGAGGCCCCCAGTAACCCTTTAAGCAAGAAAGATCATATAAAACAAGCCCTAATAAGCTTCGCTTCAATAAGCTTATTCGGCGCGGTCTCCGAGACTGGGATCAAATCATTATGTCCAGTTCTGTTTCAAAATAAAAAAAGAGAAGGTTGCCTCCCCTTCATCTTCGGTTCCTTCCCTTAAAAAGGGTAACTTGGATAGGTGGGAAAGTAGCCATATCCCCAAAAGCTATAGATTGGTTTTTTTGAAAAAGACTAAGATCTTTGTACCATACTACTTGACTCAATTGTGGTTTTACATAAATAAGATGAAAGCTTGACGGCTGGATCTATCAGTCATCATTACTTAATAGTTCCTGCATAAGTCCCCATATGTAAAAGCTTGCCTTAGGCTTAAGGATAGAAGCCAAAATGTTAGGACATTCCCTAGTTAAAGGGCATAAAAGCAAGATATCGGGCGCTTTGGCTTCAACCATGAGACCCAGTACCAATGCATCACCGGGCTTAAGGCGTGTTGAGTGCCAGGGGGATTGCTTAGGGTTTTAAAACGAGAAGAGAAGTGCTAGAGATGCACAGTTTAGTGTAGAAGCTGAGATGTCAAGGCGTTATTGGGCTTGGGCGTGGGAGCCAAAATGTTAAGGCATTGCTGGCTTAAGGCATAGAAGTCAAAATGCCCGGGCGCCCCCTGAGCTTTGGCGTAAGAGCCCAGATGGCAAAGTACTCTGGGCTTGAGGCGTAGGGGGCCGAGATGCTAGGGTGTTGCTTAGCCTTTAGGTGTGAGAGTCGGATGCTGGGCATCGTTTTTGGGGCTTAAGATGTGAGAGCCGAGATCCAGGGATCGCCGGGGCTTGAGGATGTACCCGAGATGCTGGACGTGCGCCTGGGCTTAAGAGAATAAGTTAATATACAAAGAAAAGTAAGATGTAAAAGTTTTATTATTGAGTGTAAAATTTTGGTTCTTTTTTACAAAGCAATGCCATGTTTAAAACCCCTTTTTTTTTTTAATCCAGGGAAATCTTTAAATCACTTTTAAAGCATCATATGCTATCACTGGGTTTTTTGCTTGGAGTGGTTATTGTAAAGTTTTATCTTCGTAAAAAGCCCCCCTTTTAAATTTTTTCTTTGTGAAATATCTTTCTTAAAGCTTCGATAACCCTTATAGGATGATTTACTTTTATAAAACTGACAATATTTGGATTTTTTTTTTCGTTCTCTATCTTTAACACTAATTTTTTAGAAATTGATGTTTCATCCTGCAGTTGGTCGGGATTGCCGTACCTTGTCATCCTTCAAGGACACAAATCCCTATCTTTTGTTAAGTTTGCTACTTTCTTTCTTTTTCCCTATAACAAAGTTATTGTCCTTGTCATTCCCAAAGTGCTAGCAATTTAGGAACTCCCTTGATATAGATCTTTACCATTTTTTCTTTCATAAAAAATATTTTGAATGTCGGGGTGCGTTTCTAAAAGCATTTATATAATCATCAGATTTTCCCTTTTTGGTTTTTATCATATTTTTCCCCATATCTTCATCGTGACTCATCTTTAAATAGAGAAAAATTTCACAAGAAGCTTGCACATAGTTCCCTATGAATAATAATTTTCAAGGGGGGGTTTACAAAATAGGTGTAAACCTTTTTCTCGTGTTTAGAGATTCTCTAAGCTTTTGTTCCATAAAACCTATAAAGCTCCAATGTTTTAAAAAATTTCGGAGTTTTCTTGTGATTCCTTTTTTACCCTTTAAACGCAGGAATGGGGATTACATGCCCTTTAGGATTTGGTTTTACTCCGATGCATTGGTGATATGGGGAGCTTTAACTTTTGTACCCCATAGACGAGCTAGCTTGTATTTCTTTCATTAAATACCCAAGTTTTCTTTATTTAAAGGGAAAGTTTTTGGGAACAAAAAAATTTATGATGCAAGTAGCGGAGCAGGGCAAAATAAGATGAGAGTGGATCCCCCTTTTGGATTGGGATGATGGATTGCTTAAAGGAGGGCACCCGGGAAAATGAAGGGGGGGGCCTAAAGGGGCCCTTTACTTTCTTAGTAAAGGGAGTTGGTTGTCGTGCAGGTTCTGGAAAGGGTGTTTCATAACCTCTTCCTTGAGGGGAGATTTCTTTAATATTTGGGAGGTTTAAAGGGTTGGTTGGGGGAAAAACGTTTGGTTGTATAGCAACCAAAAGGGTTTGCAAAGCCAAAACCTTTGGGGGCCCCACAGTAGCGATGGCAATCATCCAAAGTAGGATAGGTTGGAACTAGCCAAAAAATTTGATTTAAAGCCCCTAATGGTTTTCCGGGATATCTTTTTGGGTTTGTAGAGGAGTTTTTGGCCCAGGGGAATGATTTTGGGGCTTGTTTTTCAGGCGGGGGGATTTGAAATTGCCCCATTTAGTTCAACTTTAGTGTTGGGGTTTTGGATGTGGTATCAAACGTGCCAATTATTCTTTTCCTGAGAGGCCCATGTCTTTGCAATTGCTCTTCCCAGTGGATTTCCCCAAAATGTGATGTAGGGGTTAAATTGGAGTGATTTTTTTGCATTTTGTTGGGTGTGATTATCCGTGGTTTCAAAAAAATTTAACGTGAGCGGGCCACCTGAAAGGGATAATTAGGTGAAAAAAAAAGTAGGGAGGAGAAATAGGTATTTTTAGTGTCTTCAAATGCAAAAATGATAGACAAGATAGCAAAAAATACCCCAAAAATTTCAACAATCAAAAATGAAAAATTTTGAGTATGAGAAAAAAACCCTTGTCTTTTAAAAATTAAGTTTCAAAAATTTGATCTGGGGCACCCGAGAAAGAAAAACTAATTAGGCTAAAAACTTAAAGAGAAACATAATAACCCTAATTGAAGAAAATTTTTGTAGGTTTGAAAACCCCTAATACAAATAAAAAAAGTCAAGAATACAATCAAAAAAAAGGGGGGAAAAAAATTTAAATTTTATGAGCCCTAAAGTCGAAATTTTAAAGGGTTTTTTATCAAATTTAGGATTTTTTTGGGGAAAAGTTATCCCGTTTAAAACCCAAACTTTACGGCTAAGAAAAGAAAAGTTAGTTGAAGTGATTTTGTGAAGTTAGATTTTTAAAATTTTTTTTTGCAAAATTCGATTTTATCCTTAGAAGTTTAAAATACTTTTTTTATAGTGTAAAAAAGATCGAAACTCTTAAAACCCAGTTCAGAATGTAACGAAGAAATTGGGAAAGTTAATTAAAATAATAAAAGGGGAAAAAAATATAGCATAAAATACTATATGATTATAAAGCATTTTTTTGAGTATATCGGTATATATAATAAAAATACTCATAAAATTTAACCCAAAATAAAATATTAATTGCACAATGAGGATAAAAAACGCAAAATTTAAAATTTTGAAAAAATATCTTTTAAAAAAAAAGGGTACGCTAGAAAAAATGAATTTTCAATATATTTAAATTTCTCACTCGTTTTAGGAATTACCTGTTTTTAACCCAAAAAACATTTAAATACTAATATAAAAAAAACCCAAAAAACCCTAAAAACAAATTTCTAAAATTATTAAAAAAAAAAAAAAAAAGGGCCCAAAATATGATTAGATTAAAAAATAAAGTAGTTTTAAAAAAAAAAAAGCAGCTATTTAAAAACAATTTTTAAAAAAATTTTACAACCCTTTCTATGCGTTTTTTAAAAAAAAATTTAAAGCAAATTATTAAAAAATTTTAAAGGGAAAAAAATTTAAATGACTAAAATGCCTATAAATGGAAATTTCCCCCCCCCCCCAGGACTTAGATTTAAAAATTTTTGGGAACCCAAAAACCTAAGAAAAAAATTTGAAAAAAAATTTAGAAAAAAATTTTAAAAAAAAAATAGGAAAAAAAAGGGGTAAGGGGCCGAGCTTGGCTAGTTCCCCGACTATGCGATGACCCAAGTAAAGCCCGCCCCAACCCAGCAAAGCCCCCCAACCCACCCAGGGGGGCCAACCCAAACCCTTTTCCAGCCCTTTGGGGACCGGGGCTTCCCATAAAAATTGGGTTTTTAAGTTTCTCCCTTATTTTTCTTATTTTTAAAAAATTTATTAAATTAATTAGGAAAAAATGTAAAAAAATTAAATTCCCAAGGTTATTTTTTTTTAATTTCATTTTATAAATTTTAATTTTACAAAATTATATATTTTTAAAATTTACTTGTTTAAACAAATTTTATTTTCATCAAAAATTTTAAAAAATTTCAAAATAAATAAGTAAATGTTATAGTTTGTAGCTCAATTTTTGTGTAAGATAATTATGATTTATGGGGAAAATTTTCTATGAAAAGCTGTTTTTTTTTTTAAATTTTTTTTAATTTTTTTTGTTTTTTTTTCCCCTAAAAATTGCCGAAATTAGGTAAAAATGTTAAAAAATGGGGATTAATAAAATTAAATAGTGAAATTGAACTGTATTGATTTAAAAGAATTTAAGATTTGGGGAAGGGTTAAAAATTTTAATTTTGTAAAAAAAGATCATATTTGGGTTATTAAGTGTAATTTAGGGGTGAAATCGTAAATTTTTAAAATTTTAAGTGATAAATCAAAACCAAAGAAATAAAGGGTGGGTTGATTCCACTATTTTTTAAGGTCTATATAAAAATTTTTAAGAAAATTTTTTTGGTAACCCGGCTATTTATTCGAATTTTTCACAATTAAAAAAAAAAAAAATAAAAAATGAGTACCTAATTCTGTTTAAAAATAGGTTTTTAAAAAATAATAAAAAAGTTGAAAAAAACTATCTATTTTTGTACTGGTTTAATTTTTGGGTAAAAATTTTTATTTTTTAAAAAATTTTTTTAATTTATTTTTATTAAAACCCGGATAAGTTATAGAGGTATTAAAGGGTTTGTAATACTTTTTATTATAGGTTATATTTTAAAAAAATTTGGTAAAATATGGATTAAAAAAAATAAAAAATTTATGTACAATAATATTTGATTAGTACGTATTTTTTGTGTTTAAAAAAAAATTTAAAATTTTCCCTTAAGTTTTTTCTAAAAAATTTTGGATTGTAATACGTGTTGTTAAATTTATAAAAGCTTAACAAAAACTATTTTTTTTTTAAAAACGAAAAAATTAGTAAAGTAACCCTTTTTCTTACAAATTTTTACTTTAAATTTTCGTACTACTATTTTTTTTGTAATCGAAAAAAAGTGATTTAAACGATTTAAAAAAATATTTCACAGAAAAAAATTCAAAATGCCAACTCTTCTTTTTTCACGGGTTGTGCTCCTTTAAGAAATCCTACATCCAATCTAAGGGGATCCACTTCTCATCTTAGTTTTGCCCTTGCTCCGCTACTTGCATCTATAGTTTCTGTTCCAAAGACTTCCTTTAAAATAAAGGAAAACTTGGATATTTATAAAAAGAAATACAAGCAGCCGTCTATGGGGTACAGATTTTAAAGCTCCTATTACCCCAATGCATGTAGAAAAACCATACCCTAAGGCTTTTAAGTCCTACTTCGCTTTTTAATGGAAAAAAGGGAACACAAGAAATACTCCTAAATTTATTAAAACATTGGAGTTTTTATAGGTTTGTGTAAATAAAGTTTTTAGAGAATTCTCTAAATCAGATGAAAAAGGCTTACCCCTAGTTTGTAAACCTCCCCTTGTAATTATTTATTCTGGGAAACTATGTCAAGCTGTTCTTGTAGAAATTTTTCTTTATTAAGAGTGAGTCACGATGAAGATAGGGGAAGAATATGATAAAAAAAAAGGAAATCTGATAGATATATAAATGTTAGAGAACGCCCCCTAGACATTAAAGATTTTTTTTGAAAAAAAACGGGAAAAGATCTATTTTAAAGGGATGTTCTCTAAATTGCTATGCATTTGGAAAATGTACGAAGGAAATAACTTTGTTAGGGTAATAAAAAAGAAAGTGCAAGCTTAACAAAAGGGTACTTTTGCCCTTGACTAGGAGTAGCAAGGTAGGCAATCCTCGACCATTAGCTGCGGATGAAACTATCAAGTTGCAAGGTTAGTGTTAACTGATAGAGAACGAAAAAAGAAACCCAAAATTTGTCATTTCGAACAGTAAATACCCTAAAGGATTATCGAAAAACTTAAAAAAGTATTTCCCCGAAAGAATTCAAAATGGGGGGCTTGTCATCGAAGATAATACATTTTCAATAACCTACTTCCAAGCTTGAACCCCTGTGATAGCAAAGAGTGCTTTAAAAATATTAAAGATTTTTCCCTGGTTAAAAAAAAAAAGGGTTTTTCTATGGCATTGCATTTTAATAAAGAACAAATTTCACTACCAATAAATAAACTTTTATCACTTACTTATCTTTGATATTATACTATTCTCTTAAGCCCAGGCGCGACTCCCGCATCTCGCTACCTGCCTCAAGCCCGGGGAGCCCCGGGATCTCGGCTCTCACATCTAAAACCAAGCGATGCCCTAGATCTCGACTCTCACACCTAAAGGCTAAACAAACCACATCCGGCTCCTAGCCCAAGCCCAGGTAGTACTTTGCCATCTCGGCTTTTTACGCCTAAAGCCAGGTGGCGTCCTGGCATTTTTGACTTTTATTCTTAAAACCTTAGGGAATCCTTAACATCTTGGCTCCCCGCCTCAACCCAATAACGCCTTGACTTCAGCTTCTACCTTTAAAACTTCATCTCTAGCATCTTCTCTTCTACCTTTAACCTAAGCAATGCCCCGGCATCTCAACTTACATGCCTTAAGCCCCTGATGCTTTGGTATCTTGGCCCCATGGTTTAAGCCCATCAAACCCGGAATTTTTGGGTTCTATGCCTTTCACTAGGCAATGTCCTAAAATTTTGGCTTCTTACCTTAAGCCCAAGGCAATCTTTGACATATGGGACTTAGCAGGAAATATTTAAGTAATGATGTATGATAGACCTAGCCTTCATGCTTTAAACTTTTTATGAGAAACCACAATTGAGTGCAAGTAGTATGGGAGCAAAGATCTTGTCTTTTTAAGAAAAAAACTCCTCAAAGGGCTTGGTTTTTAAAAATTATTTTGGCCCTATTTTTGAAAGGGATGGGTTTCTATGGGATTTATACTAACTTTTAAAAGGGTTTAAAAATTATAAGTTTTTTATTAAAAATTTTTTTAAAAGGATTACTCCATAGATTTATATAAAAAAGGGTATAAATTGGACGTTTCAAAAAAATTTAGAGTAAAAGTTTGCTTGGTAAAAACTAAGACAAAAATAACGGCTGTAAGGTTTGGTTTCTATTTTGGGGAAATATTTTCATGGGACAAGACTGTTACGACTTCACATTTTGGGATGTGACAGACCTTAAGAGGCTTCAAGCTTTTCACCTTAAAAGCTTGGAAATGAGACCCAATTTCATTGCCTAAATGTGATTTGATCTTAGAGAGCAAAGTTTTCATAGGGAAACCCCGTTTTTTCCGATTCTTTAAGACCCTTTTATGAAAAGGAAAATTATTGGGTTTTTTATGGGGCCCTCCGGGCATGATAGTACCCGTAAAACATCTAGGTGATCAACAGATAAAAAAAAGTTTGTCGTTCATGGTTATCCAAAAATGAGCTAGTAATAAACCAAAACCCCACTACCCTTTCCCTTATAAATGCATAAAATTTCCCTAAAAAGGGTTTGGGAGGCGGCAGGCTGATCAAAACGTTTCCCTATTCTAATTTCCCAAGGGCAAATCTCCTTTAATCATCTCAAAGAAAGATTAGATTTCTTACCCCCTGCCCATTTATTTTAAAGGAGTAAAGGGTCTAAAAATTTTTATTTTTCCCCAATAACAAAAAATAATAATTTTTTTGCCCTCTAAAATCATTAACTCCCCCTTCTAATTTTACATTCAATTAGATTGATAAAATTTTCTCTTCTTTTGTTTCTTTTGATTTCAAAATCTGAATTTTAATTTAAAAAATTTTTCAATTTCAATCTTAATCCTAAAAATTGATTATTTTTTACCAAAATCCCCCATAATACCATCCCCAAAAATTAATTGTTAAAAATTCTTTCTTTTTTATTTCCCCTTTAAATTTAAATTAATTTAATTTAAAATTTTTTAAATTTCCCCAAAAAAAATTATCATTAATTTCATGAATTTAGTACAAATGAAAAAACTATTTTTTTTTATGTTTTAATCCTTAAATTTAGGGGAAATTTTTTTCTTAAAAGATTACTTTTTGCTGTTTTTCTTAAGATTACAAAAATCAAATCGAGTTTTGATTTTCTTGCCTCTTAAAAAAAATAAAAAAAATTTTAATGGAACCAGGGCCCCACTTCTTTTAGGAACCCTTTACTTTCTTCATATGGGTTTTTCCGCCCACCCAAAATAAAAAAAAAAGGGTAAAGATGTTTTAAAACCTCGTTTCCTTTGGTTTGGAGTTTTCGTACTTTTCACGATCCCCATCCTTCATTAATTCTTTTTTATTGGATTTTAAAAATTTCTCCCCCCATTTTCCTTAGAAAATTTCACTATTTTACTTGTTAAAAACCTTTTTGTTTTTTTTTTCTTAGAAAGAAATTTCAATAACCCTTTTTTGTGGATAAAAAATCTTTGTTAAAAAATATTTCAAAAAATTGGGGACCAAGGTGTAAGGAGTGAGGGGGGGTTGGAGAAAAACTTAGGGAGTTAGGGAAATTTGGTGGGAGTTTTTTTTAATTCTAAGTTCCTTTTCCAATGAGGGGGAGCCACAAGATAGAAAGACCTTCTTCCCCTTTATTTAAGTTTTTTTCAAGGTTATTTCACTAAAATTGGTTTTGGGGTTTTTACGTGGTTTTCTTTTTAAACACTCCTTTTTTAAACATAAAAAACCCCTTTTTAAAAGGGAAGGAACAATTTCAAATGGTTTGTATTTTATGTTTTTAAACCCATAAAATTATGATAAATTTGTCATTTAAATTATTTTTTGTGCTTATTTTGAAATTATCTAGTTATAAAATTCCCAAAACGTTAAAATTTTAAGTATTAAAAAATTGACAATCCCCCCCTTTATTTTTAAATTGGAATGTATTGGGGGATTTTCCCCAAAAAGGGAAAATAATTTAGTTTAAACCCCCTTATTTTTTAAAACCTTAAAATAGTCATTTTTTTTTTTAAAGGATTTCCCATCATATGGAGAATTAAGCTTCAAAATTTAAAAAAGATTTTGGGGAAATCCAATGCCCTTTTTAAATTTTTTGATGGTAAGATTCACGCCTAAATTTTTTAACTTTGGGAGTCCCTTTTAAAGTTTGTTAATTAAGCCCTAAAGACTTTTTTTTTAGTTAAAAAGGGTTTCGTATATAATAAAAATTTAAGGGAAAATTCTTAGCTATTTTTGAAAAAATTAAGAGGTTTTCTCCCCCAAAAATAAAAATTTTTAATGGGGTTTTTAATTATAACCTAGGGTTGTTATTTGTTAATTTTTTAAAAGTTTAGTAGGATAGTTAAAATTTTTTAAAATTTTGGGAAAATTTAAAATTTTACATATTAAATTTAAAGTTTAAAAAGGGTTTATTTGCATTTTTCATTATTTTTTTTATATAGATTAACATTTATTTTTAAAAAGAAAGAATAAATTTAAAAATTTTGGAAAAGTAAATGAATCAAATGTTTTTTGGAGCATTGATAAAGTTTCTGTTTTGGTTTAGTTTTCTTTTTAATCCCTTTAGCAAAGGGGATGTTGGGATCCAGGGGGGCCCACTCTCTCTTTAAGTTTAAAGTATTTCGCCCCCTTTTAAAAACTACCCAAAAAAAAAAAGGGGAATACAGTCCCCTTGGGTTTAAATGAGGTCTATTTTGGTTTTTTTCTTGCCAGGGTTAATTTGGTATCTTAAACCAAGCCATGGAAATAATCTCCTGAAAGTAAGTAAAGCCTTGTTAAAAGAAAGGGTTTTGGGTTTATTGAAGAGCTTTAAAGAAGCGCTTTAGGTAGGGGTTTTTCTTAGGTAAAAACGAAAACATGAACTTAGAGGTTTAATATTGAGTTTCAAAGTATTTTGGGAAAAAACGGGAAAGGGATTTAGACAGGGGGGAAACAAAAATTGCTCCAAACCCAAAAGAGAGTAGCACAAGATTCATTTTTCTTTTTACTTTTAAAAGTGTTGTTTTTGGCTTAGTTATTAGTCAATGTTTTTGGTTTAAATAAAAATTATTCCACTAATTTGATTTTGAAAAAATTTTTTTAAATTTGGTTAATTAAAAAATTTTATTAAGAAACAAACTACCCTTTTCATTTGTGGAGTATATTTGGAGTTGGGGCATTTTTTGAATATTTAAAAGGGAGAATGTTGTGCATATTTTTTTAAAATATTTTGAAGGTTTAAAAAATAAAGAAGTTTTTTCAAGAGGAAAAAGATCGGGAAATTTAAAAACCATGCTTATGGTTGCCCTTGGGATAATTTCTTTGACTTTTGGGTTTTGAAAGACCCCCCCAATGGGAAATTAAAAGGTTTAATTTTTTATAATATTTTCTTTTCCCCATTTAATAAAAATTCCCCGGAGTTTAAAAAGGGGGTTTTTGGGAGTTTTGGGCCTAAAAGCCCCCCCAAACATTTAGGTGTTACATGAATTGAGAAAGCAATGCTTTCCCAAACTGATTGGGGAATTGAAAGTAAATTGTTTTGTGTTTTTTGGGGAAAATTATTTTTAGAAAATTGATCTTTTTGTGCCCCTTTATTAAAGATACGAATTAATAGGCGAAGTGAACTCTGGGTTTTAAAAATCTTTATTTTCATTTAGTTGTTTATGCACAGTTTTTAAATTTTGATTTTCAAGGGGGTTTTAAAAAAGAGTTTTGATGATGCTGTTGAAAAGGAAAAGAGTAAGTTTTAAAAGAAATATGAAAGGGTCCCCAAATAAGAAAGGGTCAAGTTTTTTAAAAATGTGTAAGTTTTTTTTCTTTTTAAGAAAAAGGGTTCTAAGGCAGGATGTTCCAACTAAAAGGAATTCAACATCCCTTATACTTGATAAGAAATTTTTATTAAAAAAGTGCTTTTGTTATTTGGGGATTTAAAGTGATTCAAATTCAAACATTACCCCTTTTTAGAAGAATGGGGACAAAAATTTGATAAATTGAGTAAGTTTTAAAGATTTTTTATGTTATTACTTGCAAATTTTCTATAAAAAAGTTTCCTATTGTAAACTTGTACTTTCTCTCAGTTTTTAGGGCATATGGCCCATTGATAAAAAAATTATGAATGGAGGTGAAGCATAGGGGGAAAGAAAGGCAATAAAGATATTTACAAATTTAAAAAAGTATTGGTCTAAGTTTGTTTTTTTTTGGCAATTGCTGTTAATTAGATCAAAAATTTAAAAACTCAATTTTTTTGGGAAGGGGTAGTTATAAAGGCTTTAGGGTTTGATGACTCAAATGGGGTTTATGAAAGTCAAAAGAGTTTTTTTCCCTCTCTTTTTTATGAATTACAAAAAAAAGATGCTGCAACTTCAAATCAAAATGTTTGGGTAGTAGTAAATAAAAAATAAAGGAAATTTTTATAAATGTTTGAATGGGGTGATGCCCCTCTAAGAAACTTTTTTTTTTTTTTAATTGCATATTTTTTTTACCTTTAGAATTTAACATTTTATATGATGTATAAATTTTTTTTACTTTTTTGGGTTTTTCCAATCATTTAAAAGAATGTAAACCCTTTAAAGAGTACCACCAAATTTGAATTGGGAGTTATATTTGATGAGAAGCGGTTACAATGGTGTTTTTGGGACATAATTTGATTTATTAGAAAAAAAAATCATTTTTTGATATTCTCAGTTGCAAAAATTTAGCACACGTTCTTTTATAGTAGCTTCAAAATTTTTTTTTGCATTTAGCATATAGGTCACACCCTTGAAAAACTTCGTAGTTAATTGAACCCAGGCATGCAGAAGCTCTTTTATGTAAAAAAGATTGGCTTTATGGAAAAGGGGAAGTTTAAAAAATAAAAAATTATTTGCAAAAAAATTTTTTAAAAACAAAATTTTTGTTGTTATATTTCTTTTTTTGTATAAATTTTTTGCCTTTTTCCCTTTAAAAGATCAAAAGGGAAAATGTAGTGAATTTAAAGTTAACCCTACTAGTAGCATATTTAGGCTATCATTTCCCTTGATTAAGAAAGTTATTTATTTTTAAATTTTTGGAAGTTTTTTTACAATTTGATAAGAGATTTTTTTGGAATTTTTTTTTGGTTTTAAATTTTTAATTAAGTGCGAAGATAAAAACCTTACGAATTTGTATTTATAGAATTTAAATATGTTATTTCATTTTTCTTTTTTTTTTTACAAAATCTTTTTAAAATTTTATAAAATTTTTTAAAATGGAAATTTGGCCCCTTTTAGGAGGTGGGGAAAACACTTTTAAAAAGGTTAGATTACGGATTTAGTTTTTTTGACAAAATTAAAAAAATTTTTTTGGGTTATGAGTTTAAAAATTTTTTTGGATTAGGGCTCGTTTAACGAAAAAATTTCCCGTTTTGAAAATATTTTTTTAAAACATGGTAGTATGTAATTTACGAAAATAAAAAAAATGAAACCCCGGAAATAGGAAAAAGGGGTTTTAAAAGGAGGAAAAAGAAAAAACATGGCTCATAAAGAAACGGCCCCAAAACTCCATGCGATTTAACATAAGTTTTAAAATCCCAAGGAGATCCCACAAAAGATGTCATTTTTTATATAATGAAATGAATATGCAAAAATTTAATAAAAAAGTCGTTTGGGAGTGAGAATTTGGAAACAAAAATAATAAAAGAGGGGGCGATAGGAAGGGGGGCGTGGGGAAAACCCAAACCCCCTCGAAATTTAAGCAAAGGGGCGTAAAGCTGTGGGGGCTGTAAAATGGCCCCCACCCCCCATGTGCCCCCCTTCCCTGTCCCCCCAACCAGTGCTCCCCTCTCAATGATTATTTTCTCTCTTCTTTTCACTCTCTGCCCTCTCTGTCTTCTCTCTCTTTTCCCCTCTAAAAGGGCAAAAAAACCCCTTCACTTTCTCTCTCTAAAATAACACACAAAAAACCCCCCTTCTACTTGAAATAGTCGTCTCTCTCCCCATAATACCCCCACATTTCTCTTTTCTCTCTTTCTCTCTAAACTTCCCGGGCTTCAATCCCCACCCCAAAACCCCAAAATTTTTATTAAATCCCCTCTCTCTCTCTCTCTAAAAGTGTTCCCAGAACAGCACACGAACTGATAGAAGAAAATCAAAAAAGAGTAAGGCGCCCAGTAGAAGTGGGGTTTCTTTTTCCCCCCTATTTCGAATTTCTGAGGGGAAGGTAGTAACGGCGTCGCTAACGGCGCATAAATCGCCCCAACGAGACAGAAACCCCCCAATAACGGCTTTTTAGCGGGGAAAGGGAACCCTCGCCCCGGGGGACCGAAACAGAAAGGGTCCCGGGACTTTGGCCGCAGAATCCGCATCCCCCATAATCTGGGGCGGGCGTGTTTTCCAATTAAGCGTGAGCTTGGTCACACCCCCGAGGGGCCAGCGATCGAGTGGCCCCTCCGCCATGCGGCCCTCCATAATAGCCCCCACCGGAACTGGTACCCCACCCAAAGTTTTCCACCATGTCGACTTCGGTTGAGGGGGCCCCGGTTCCAGTTTCGAGCTTCAGCTAGTTCAATTTCCAAAAAACCCTTTCTGGACCACAAACCCTTTCTGGGCGCCACCCCTTATACTTGGCAAGCGCGTGAGGGGCCGGGGACACCGCCGGAAAGGAGCGTGTCGAGGGGGCCCGGGTTGGGGTGGCCCCGGGGCCCCGGGGGGGGTTTTGGGGCCCGTACCCGCCCCCCCGGGATTTCTGGAGCTTCGCCGCGGCAGCCCCTCATAAATTTGGGTTTGGTGCAGCCGGGGGAGGGGTTTTCAGTGTCCCCAGCAACCACCGCTGTTTTTGCGCAGCAGCGGGCGGGTCGGCGGGGCCCTTTAAAAGCGGCTCGGGGGGGGAAATTACCGCCGGGGCATTTAAATTTTTGTTTGTTCCGTTGTCGGGTGGCCCCGGGGAAATTCTGGTCGGGAGAGGCGATCCTCGTTGAGGGGTGGGGATTTGCAGTGGTGGAGCGGGGCATTTGTCGGAATTATTAAATAGGGTGTAAGGGGCAGGGTGGTTGTTTTTGTGATCGTCGTCGTCGTTTTTTTTCGGGGTGTTTGTGTTCGATGAGGAGAAATTTTTGTTGAATTTTGGGGTTTGGGAAAGTTTTTGGGTTTAAATTTAAAATTTTAATCTCCCCATGAAAAAATTCACTTTAGGGGTTTTTTAAAACTCTTTTGCCGCGAAAATTTTTTTGGGTTTTTAAAATTGATTAGGTGTTATGAGGCTTTTGTTGGAAGGAAAAAAAATTTTCCCAGGGGTTGAAATTTCAAATTGGGTGTTTGTTTGATTTAAGAAGGGCAGAAAACAAATGGAAGGGGTTTTTGGGACAAATCCCCCAAAAAAAAGTGGTTGTAATTTTCTTTTGGTTTTTCCCTTTTGTTCTTATGTTGTTGTTGATGAAGTACAAAAAGTGGGGCTATCAAACAATTTGGTCATTTTAAGTTAATGGTTTGCAAAGAATTGGGTGGATTCTTGTGCGGGGAAGTGAAGGGTGAGTCAAATTTGGCCATTGGGTTTTGTCAAAAGGGTTTAAAAACAATGGCATCCCCTTTATTTTTTAATTTGGGGGGGTGGGGGTATGTTTATTTTTATTTAAAGTCCTTATCTCCTCGGGCGTGCTTTTTATTTTGTGGTTTCCCCTTTCCCTCATGTTCGAATTAAAAGCAGGGAAAAAAAAAAAAAAAATACCTAGCCCTTTTCCCCAATTATTGTGGCCTTTTCCAAGGGCCAAAATTTGCCCGCCAAAAAAGCGATGCTATGGTATTTATGAAAAACTGCCCTTTTAAAGGGGTGATACCTTTCGCGAAAGATCCGTAAAAAGATCCCAAAGTTTGTACGTTGCAAAACCAATAGAATGGTGGGGTTTTGAAGACGAGGAGGGTTTTTTGTGTGTTTAATTGGTGGTTCTGGTTGGCCTCTGCAAAAAAATCCTTTTTTTTTTTTTTTTTTTTGATCTTTTTTTTTTGAAATTTTTGTTTTTTTAGATTCATAAGCGTGAAAAATTTAAAGTGCTTTTTTCCAGCAAAAGTATTTAACGGAAATTTTTTTCTTCCCCTTTTTCCTGGGTGCTTGGTTTTTGTTTTAATAGAAGAGGCCCACTTATCAAACCTTTTAACCTTTTTCCCTTGGGTTCATTTCTTTACCTTCCCTTTACCCTTTAACCTCAATCCCAAAATTTTGTAAACTTTTCAAGCTGAAAGGGCTTCGGGTTTTAAAAAGGGGAAACAGGATCTAAACGGGTGAAACTACGGGGAAAAAAGGGCCTTATGGGGGCCGGGCCCCCCGCCCCCTTTGGAAAACCTTTTCTGGTTTTTGGGAATGTTGGGGATCTTTATGCGAAAAATTTTGGGGGTTATTTTTGGTTGAGGAAGGTTAATCTTAGGGTATTTGTGATAGCTGCGACAAAAAAAAGGCTACGTTGTCTTTGCGAAAAAAAGATCTGCAGATTTTTTGGCAATATATTATTTGCGTTTCCCTTTCCCAAAAACCCGGGTCTGAACTTTCCCCCTGGGAATTTTGAAATCCGATGTCGTTCTTTTTTTTTTTCTTTTTTTTACTTTTTTTGTTTTGGGTTTAAATGGGGCTGTAAGGAAATTTGAGGGAGATGTCGCTTGTAAATATTTTAAAAAAAAATTTCAAAAAAATATAATTTTTGATTTATCCCTTAAAAATTTTTTAAAAATTGTGGGGTCAATATTTTTAATTTTTATAGATTGGTGCATAAAGAATATTTTTATTTTTAATTTTTAAAAGGAAAACACGTATTAGTTAAAAATTAAAAGTTTTTAAAAGGGGTTTCTTTAATAAGTTTAAAAAGTGTTTTTGTACTTTTAAAATCAAAATTTAAGGGATTTTTTGTTGCTTATATGGGTATTTGTCTATTTTAAAAAGTTTAAGAGTATATTTGCAATATTTGAGAGTTTTGGGAAAATCTGCACTTTGACCCAAAATTTTAAAAGTTATTTACCCTTTTCTATAAAATATTTTAATTTCTCCAAATTACCAAACTCAATATGCCCATAGTTTTAACCCGATAAAGGAAAAAATTTTTGGTTAACAAGGGCCCCCCTTAAAAAATTTTTATTTGGTAAGGGGTTGGGGCAACATTAAAAAAATTATTTTATGAAAAATGTTTTAAAAAATTTTTAAAATTTTCAAAGGGAAAAATTTTTTTCCCAAAAATTAAAAAAAATTTTTAAATTTTAATTTTTTTTGATTTTTTAAAAAATTTTAACCCTAAAAAAAAGGGGGTAATTAAAGCTAAAAAATAATTTTAAATTTTGATTTTATAAAAAAAAACAATTCTTAAAACTTTTTAAAAACACCTTAAATTTTAAAATTTAATAAAAAAGTTATTATTTTAAATTAAAAAATTTTAAAAATTTTTTCTTTAAAAGTAAAATTTTTTTTTAAAATTTAAAAATTTTTTCAAAATTTAAAAATTTTTAATGGTTTTTAAATTAAAAAATTTTTTCCCAATTTTTTTAAAAAAAATTTTTTGGGAAAATCAAATTTTATTTTTTACAGTTATTAAAAATAAAAAAGTTAAAAAAAAAAGGAAAATTTTTTTTAAAGAAGAATCGGAATTTAAAAAAAAAAAAAGGGGGAGAAAAAAGGGGTTTTTTAAGGAAAGGAAAAAAAATATTGAAAAATTAATACTTTGGGTTGCTAAAGGACAAGTATTTTTTTTTTCCATTTTCAAAAATTTTTTCCCCCTTTTTCCCCCTTTTAAATTCCCCTTTTTTTTTTAATTTTTAAAAATTTTTTCCCAATTCCGAATAAAAGTTTTTAAGGAACCCATAATTTTTTTAACTATTTAATCAAATTTAAAAAATTTTTTTTTCCATTACCCCTTTTTTAAAAAATAAAATTTAGTTGTTTTCAAAATTTATTATTTAAAATTAATTTTTGGGAAAAGGGTTAAAACAAGAAAAAAAAAAATTATTTAATTTCTTTTTCTTTTTCAAAAAAACCAAGCAAAAGGAAAAAAGGGGAAAAAAACAATTTTATTTTTAAATTTTCATTGTGGAAAAAAAAGCAAAAATTATTTTTTTTACGTTTTGAATTCCCCAAGGGAAATTTTTATAAAATTTTTTTTCCCCAAAAAAAATTCAAAAAAAACAAAAAAAAAAAACAAAAAAGGATTTTTTTGAGAAAAAAAGAACCCCCAAAAAACATAAAACTTTTCCCGTTTTTCCCTTTTAAGGGCCCCCATTTCTATTTTTTCTCAAAAATTTATTTTTTAAGGGGGTTTTTTTGGGTTTAATTCCCCTTAAAAAGTTTTTTTTTGAATAAACCCATAGGCACGCGGGCAAATTAAAGGTAATTTGGAAAAAAAAATAATTTTTTGGGGAAAAATAAATAATTTTAAATTTTTTCTTTTCCCAGAATTCAAATATTTAAAAATTTGGGGCCAAAATTGAAAAACAAAACACCAAATAAACCTTTTTTTTAATTTTTAAAAAAAACATTTAAAAAAAGCCCCAAAATTTTAAATTTTTAATAAAATTTTTTCTTTTAAATTAAAAATTAAATTTTATTTACCCTTCATTTAAAAAACAAAAATTTTCCCCCTTTAAAAATTTTTGGGGAAACAAATTTTAATTAATTGGAAAATTTAAACGCAACCATTTTTCCCTTCATCCCAAACAACAAAAAAGAAAAAAGGAAAAAAAAAGGGAAAAAATTCCAAACCACCGGGTTTTTTAGGAATTTTTTTAAAAAAAATTTCCCGTTGCGTTTTTTTGGTTCCAAAAAACAACCCTTTTTTTTTTGAAATTTCAGGGGCCCCGAAAAATTTCCCCTTTTTCCCTTTTTCCCCCAAAAAACCCAAAACCCCTAACAATTTAAAACCCCAATAATTTTCGGGTAAAGAGTTTAACCCAAAACCCCTTTTTAAATTGGGGAATTTTTCTTGGGCAAAGGGGGTTAATTTAAAAAATAAAGGGGTTTCCTAACCAAAAAAATATAAATTTTTTTCCCCATTTAACAAAAAAACACCCGGGGAATTTAAAAAAAAAAAAAACCGAAAAACAAAAAAAACCACCCTTTGAACTTAAAAATAATTTTTAAAATTCCGACAAAAGCCTTTTCGGGCCCCAAAACCCCCCTGCACCGAAAAACCCCCTTCAAACCAATTTTTGGGTTTTTTCCGACCGAAATTTTTCCCCCGGTTTTCCAACCCCACAACCCGAAGCGCCAAAAAAAGATGCCCCGGCAGGAATTTCCCAAAAGGGCCCTGAAAAGGTGGGGGACGCCTGCTTTTGGTTCAAAACAGTGTGGTTTGGGACCCCTTTAACACCCCCTTCCTCCCCGCCCACCCTTAAAAGAGGGAGCCTTGCCGCCGGCGAAAGTCCAAAATCCCCCTTTTTGGGCCCCGAAAAACCCCCCGGTGCGAAAATTCAAACCGGGATGACCCCTTTTTTCCTTTTCCCTGTCGGGCCCCCGGCAATTCCAAGTTTTTGGGTTGGTCCCAAAAAGGGGTTTTTGGTCCAAAAATTTTGGGAAATTTTTAACCCCCTGGGGGAACTTTTCCCCCAACCGCCTCAAACCCAATCAATTAAAAACTTTTGGGGAAAAAAAGGGGGAAAACCCAAAATTTTTTTCCGGTGGGGCTTAATTTAATTTAAAAAAATTTCCTCCAAAACCACTCATTTTCTCCCTTTGGCCCCTTTAAAACCAAAAACCACGCGTAAAAAACCCCCCGCCCCAATTTTTTTTTGGCATTGCGGTCTCCCCCCACCTCCATCGACCTTGCCGTTTTCCCCGGGCCCCCGGAAAAGAAAAAGGGTTTTCCCCGGGGGTAAAAGAGCGGTTAGGTTGGGGTGCTGTCTTGGGGGGGTCGGATGAATTGGCGCCCCTTAGGACGCCGGGAACCCCCCAGAATTCGGCCCCGAAAAAGCCCCCCCCACCCGGGCCCCCTTACCGTTTTTCTTTCCGGGGGTCGGGTGTTTTGTTCCTTAGGGAAAAAAGGGGGGGGAGAAAGGGGGGAAAGGGGGAATATAAAATAAATAAAAAATTTTTGGTGGGGGTTTGGGGGTGGGGTTTTGGGGGGTTGGGGTGGGGGAGGGAAGTTTAGGAAAAGGAAGAAAAAGGGGGAAGGGGGAGGGGGGAGAAATTGGGGGTTTGGGGTTTTTTTAAAAGGGTTTTTTTTTGGGGGGGGGGGGGAGGGGGCCCCACTATTTTCAAGTAAAAAAGGTGGGTTTTTGTTTTTTGTTTTTTTTTTTAATTTTTTTTTTAAAAAGGGGAGAGAAGGAGAAAAAAGGGGTGTTTTTTAAACCCGGGGGGAGAGGGAGAGAGAGGGGAAGGGAGAGAACAAAAGAACTGGCCGGGGAGAGAAGAAAAAGAAATAATTTAATTGGGGGGGAAAAGGGGCAAAAAATAAAAAACTTTTGGAGGACAGGGGGGAAAGGGGGGAGGGCACAAAGGGTTTGGGGGGGTCCATTTTACAGCCCCCCCGCTCCGCCCCTTAGGGTTATTAAACGAGGGGTTTTGTTTCCTCACGCGCCTTCCTATTTCCGGCCCCTTTTTATTATTTTTTTTTCCCTAATTTTTCATCTCCCTAAACGACTTATGTTAGTTTGCATTTTCATTTCATTATATAAGAAAAATGACTTTTTTTGTGGCATCTCCTTGGTTTTTAAAAACTTTTTGTTAAAAAGCATGAGAGTTGGGCCCCTTTTTTTTTTATGAGCCTGTTTTTTCTTTTTCTCCTTTTTTTTCCTTTCTCCAATTTCCCGGGGTTTCTTTTTTTATTTTTGTAAATTTCCCTACTACCCTGTTTTAAAATATAATATTGACATATTTGTATTTTTATCGGTTTTAAAAGAGCTCTTCCAAAAAAAATTTTAAAAATCATAACCCAAAACCCAAATTTAAATTTAAATTTTGTCTAAAAATCTAAATCCGTAATCTAAAACCTTTTTTTTAAAAAAGGGGGTTTTTTCAATCCTTTAAATTGGGCCCTTTTTCGATTTAAAAAAATTTTATAAAATTTTAAGATATTTTAAAAAAAAAAAGAAAAATGAAAAAATTAAAAATATTTTAAAATTTTATAAATAAAATGTCGTAAGGTTTTTTTCTTCGCACTTTAAAAATTTTAAAAATTTCAATTTCCAAAAAAAAATTCCAAAAAAAAAAATCTTTTCAAATTGTAAGAAATTCCAAAAATTTTAAAATATATTTAAAATTACTTAAACAAATGAAATTTATAGCCTTTAAAATTTTTCTAAAGTGGGTTAACTTTCAAATTCACTAATTTTCCCTTTGATCTTCAAAGGAAAAAGGTTCCCAAAAAATTTTTACATAAAAAAAAAAAATATCAACAAAATATTTTTTGTTAAAAAAAATTTTTGCAAATAATTTTTTATTTACTATTTCTTCTCCCCTAAAGCCAATCTTTTTTTTTAAAAAAAAGAGTTCTGCAGTGCCTTTGGTTCAATTAACTACGAAGTTGATCAAAGGGTGTGGAACCCTTTTGTGCTAAATGCGAATTCTGAAAACTCTATAGAAAGGGCATGTGTGCTATTCTTTCAACTTGAGAATATCAAAATGATTTGTTTTCTAATTTAAATCAATATGTCGATTCATCCATTTTTTTTATTTTTCCGTTCTCATCTAAATTTTAACTCTAATTCAAATTTGGTGGTACTCTTAAGGGTTTCCCTGCTTTTTTTAAAATTGAAATTCTAAAAAAGGTAAAAAAATTATATACATATATAAAAAGTTTCTTCTAAAGTGGGAAAAACAATATGCAATTATAAAAAAAAAAAAGTTTCTTAGAGGTCATTCACCCCAATTAAAACTTAATAAATCCTTCATTTTTTATTTACTTTCTCCAACATTTTGAATTTTTAAAATTGCGCAAACTTTTTGGTATATTCATAAAAAAAGGGGAGAATAAAACTTTTTGACTTTCATTTAAAAAAACATTTGGTTCTCACCTTAAAAACCCTTTTATAACTTCACTCAAAAAAATTGAGTTTATATTGTAGATCTTAAAGTAAAAAACAAATTTCCAAAAAAACCCAAAATTTAAAATTAGACCAAAACTTTTTAAATTTTGTAAAAAATCTTGATTGCTTTTCTTTCAAATATGGGTTCACCTCCATTTTTATTTATCAAAGCTTTGATATGCCCTTTAAAAATGAGGGGAAAGTACAAGGGTTTAAATAGGTACTTTGTTTTTAGAAAAAATTTTCAAGTAATATCATAAAAAATCTTCAGAAAACTTTTCTCAATTTATCAATCTTTTTCATTCTTCTAAAGAGGGGTAATGTTTGTAAATTTTAATACTTAACTCCCAAATAACAAAATGGGACTTTTGTAAAAAAGTACCCTTTTCAAGGGATAAAGGTTTGTTGAAATTCCCTCTAGTTGGAAAAATCCCGGCCCTTTGATCTTTTTCTTAAATTTAAAAATAACAAACTTTCACTTTAAACAAAAAGACATTTTTATTTGAGACCCTTTCATATACTTTATACTTTCTCTTACCTTTAAAAGCATCATCAATCTCTTTTTTCCCTCTTGAACAATCAAATTAAGAACGGTTTTTTGCATAGCAACTAAAATTTGAAAATAAAGATTTAAAAACCGATTTTACTTCGCATATTAAAATTTGTTTTCTTTAATAAAGTTCCCCAAAAAAAATCATTAAACTTAAAATATTATCCCAAAACCCCACAAAACAATTTCTTTCAAAATTTCCCC